>JAURVB010013237.1:0-120475 GCA_033002965.1 Piper betle | reverse complement strand
CTACAAGCCCGATGCCTTCATGACATTATATAAAGAGAAGGGGAGGGCGTCATCCACATAATTTCTCTTCAGACAGACGCCGGCTTCCTCCTTCGCTCGGGTAATTCTTCTTCCTTTCCTCTTCTTAGTTGCATAAATACACATGCTCAAATGGATAATAAGCATGTTTAGATAATAAGCATGATAAACATAAAATTAAAATCTGAAATCAACGAAGAGAAGGGGAACACTAGGAGGTCATCCTGATGTTTTGCAGCAGCAACAACGCCATCTTCCATCCTTGTGAGTTGGGTTGACGTGCTGGAAGTAGGGAGTGCTCCCGGCGGTGCTGCTGGCCGGACGGAGTCGCCTTGGGTGGCCGAGTCAGACCGTCGAGGAGGGATGCAAATCAGGAACGTGAAGGGAGACCAGGTCGGTGTTGCCATGGGTGGTGTTGCTGGCCAGACGTGGATCTGCCATGGAAAGTGCAGACTGGTCATCACCTGGGGTGGTGCTGGTCGTCACCTTGATGGGGCAGGACATGGTCGCCATGGCTGCTGGTCGGCCACCATGAATGGTGAAATTAAGGTCCCCATGTAGGGTGTAGTCTGAGTTCCATGAGATAGCAGCGGATAAAGATTGGATCTTTGGGGTTTTCCAATCGGATCAGTGGGGTAGATAGAAGATGGGGTCTGAAATTGGGTGGAAGGAAAAGAAGACATGCTGGTTTTGGGTGCGAAGAAGAAGAAGGTATGGGAAAGAGAAGGACGTCGGGGAAGAAGAATGGCAGTTTTGTAAATATGGGATGACTCGATACGGTCGAGTTAAAAATAAATTACAAATAACTGTACTAGTGACATCCTTAAATTAGGATAATACAAATCAGTTAAAGAATATACTAATACTAGTAATTAAGTATTGAGTATGGTTAATAATTAAATTATTAACTGGTAAATGAAGGTTTTATTTGGGATATTTAATTGGAAATGTGAAAAAAAGACTTAATTGATTATATCACATTGATAATAAATTATCATTGGACTTACTGGAAATTAAATAATTAATGAAGTCCAGCATGATATATTTTATATCTTCAAAATGGATAGTTATACTAGTCATGTAGTTGCATGTAGGTTCATGCAAATAAAATTATACTAATGTATAATTTTATGCCCTCATTCAGATTAGGGTTAGCGGATTACAGTCAGACGAAATCTCAAGTCAGGTACGTATAATAGGTAGAACATCGTACTTTCCTTGTTGGTAGCCTAGGTCGGCCTGAGCCCAGATTCGACCACCATGCACCGAGTGCAACCGGGGTCAAAGAATTGACTCAGTCCGACACGGGGTCGTATTATGTGCGTAAATTGTGTAATGCATCGACATTGTTTTGGAGTAGTGATAGCCGCCCCATAAAAAGGCTACGGCCGGGGTGAGCGAGGCACAACGATTCCTCCATCGCACTGGAGTGCAGTGATAGCCTCCCCATAAAAAGGCTACGGCCGGGGTGTGTGAGGCACTGGCACTAGAGTTGGCAGTGAGAGCTTCCCCACAAACGGGGCGTAGCAATCACCTGAGTGCAGTGATAGCCTCCCCATAAAAATGCTACGGCCGGGGTGTGCAAGGCACTGGCACTGGAGTGCAGTGATAACCTCCCTATAAAAAGGCTACGGCCGGGGTGTGTGAGGCACTGGCACTAGAATTGGTAGTGAGAGCTTCTGTAAAAACCATGATTTTTATTACAAGACTCGAACCTAAATATTATGAAATAAATATAGATGAACCGATATGGTTGGTTATCAAGTCAACCAGTCATGGTTTGACTTAAGGTCACTTAGAAAATACCTATTCATAAATGGATGTTGGGGTGTGAGAATTTAATGAAGGGGCTCGTTCAACCTAGGAAATACCAATGGATGATGGGGTGTGAGAATTTAATGAAGGGGCTTGTTGAACCTGGGAAATACTAATGGATGATGGGGTATGAGAATTGAATGGAGGGAATGGTTGAAGTGTATGTATATGCAGGAGGAGGGAGTATTTCAAGCATCATCTCCATCCCAGACGACTTCCCCATTACTGTGTGAGTATTTCATTCCTCATCTTATTTGTTTCCATTTGCATTCTTGCATGCAAAGTTTTGTTGGAGACGCCTCTCTTAAGTTGCTATATCCCTAGCGTCTTATGCATGGGTTTCCTGTCAACTGCTTCGTATGAACTACTGCAAGTCTTTGGGGTCGGGTGTTTGTTTTGTATTTTGTTAATGAATATGTCAGAATGCCTCAGAATGGATATGTCAGAATGGACTTGACAGCCAAAAATGGATATGTCAGAATGGACTTGACAACCAAAAATGGATATGTTAGAATGGACCTGACAGCCAATAATGGATATGTCAGAATGGACCTGACAGGCACAAAAGTGGATATATCAGAATGGACCTGACAGCCAATAATGGATATGTCAAATGGACCTGACAGCCAAAAATGGATATGTCAGAATGGACCTGACAGCCAATAATGGATATGTCAGAATGGACGTGACAGCCCATAATGGATATGTCAGAATGGACCTGACAGCCAATAATGACTAATCTCAGAATGACCTGGCAGACCACCTAATCTCAGAATGAACTGGGAGACAAACTTTTAATCTCAGAATGACCTGAGAGCCGGTAGAACTACATTGAGCTTGATCCCGACATGGGTATGTAGGCTAATCAAGATTGATTGATTTCAGCTCACCTAAGGAAAATTACAATTATGGTTGGTGGTTCTTTTACGAACTCAGGGTAGGAGAATGGATAGTAAATTGGACTTCCTTTTATTTTCTTGTGTTATACATGTGGCTTTTGGAAACGATCCAAGACTGTGGAGTAATGCCCGGACCAGTTAAGACTAGTCGTTATAGGGTTGGTTTGGTTTAATTTGGTTGTGACAAGGTTGGCTTGGTTTAATTTCTGAGTAACACCTAGCCAGCTGGGCTGATAGTATTGTGAAAAAATGGCAGGTTGTTACAGGTGGTATCAGAGCACGGTTTTCCACAAGCTCACATTTTATGACTCAAGTACCTTGTTGAAAAGTCTAGTAACTATCTTTTTCCATTGTGCTATGTTATTAATTATTAAAGTTCTTAGCTAGCAAACCTCAGTCAAAACAGAAAGAAGAATGTATAAATGAACCATGATGGTTCGATGTGTCGAGTGCTTATCATCTTGCTATTTTAACATTTCGGGGACAAAATATCTCTAAGTCGGGGAGATTGTAAAAATCATGATTTTTATTACAAGACTCGAACCTAAATATTATGAAATAAATATAGATGAACCGATATGGTTGGTTATCAAGTCTACCAGTCATGGTTTGACTTAAGGTCACCTAGAAAATACCTATTCATAAATGGATGTTGGGGTGTGAGAATTTAATGAAGGGGCTCGTTGAACCTAGGAAATACCAATGGATGATGGGGTGTGAGAATTTAATGAAGGGGCACGTTGAACCTAGGAAATACTAATGGATGATGGGGTATGAGAATTTAATTGAGGGAATGGTTGAAGTGTATATATATGCAGGAGGAGGTAGTATTTCAGGCATCATCTCCGTCCCAGACGGCCTCCCCATTACTGTGTGAGTATTTCATTCATCATCTTATTTGTTTCCATTTGGATTCTTGCATGCAAAGTTTTGTTGGAAACGCCTTTGTTAAGTTGCTAAATCCCTAGCGTCTTATGCATGGGTTTCCTGTCAACTGCTTCATATGAACTACTGCAAGTCTTTGGGGTCGGGTGTTTGTTTTGTATTTTGTTAATGGATATGTCAGAATGGACCTGACAGCCAATAATGGATATGTCAGAATGGACTTGACAGCCAAAAATGGATATGTCAGAATGGACCTGACAGCCAAAAATGGATATGTTAGAATGGACCTGACAGCCAATAATGGATATGTCAGAATGGACCTGACAGCCAAAATGGATATATCAGAATGGACCTGACAGCCAAAAATGGATATGTCAGAATGGACCTAACAGCCAAAATGGATATGTCAGAATGGACCTGACAGCCAATAATGGATATGTCAGAATGGACGTGACAGCCAATAATGGATATGTCAGAATGGACCTGACAGCCAATAATGACTAATCTCAGAATGACCTGGGAGACCACCCAATCTCAGAATGAACTGGGAGACAAACTTTTAATCTCAGAATGACCTGAGAGCCGGTAGAACTACATTGAGCTTGATCCCGACATGGGTATGTAGGCTAATCAAGATTGATTGATTTCAGCTCACCTAAGGAAAATTACAATTATGGTTGGTGGTTCTTTTACAAACTCAGGGTAGGAGAATGGATAGTAAATTGGACTTCCTTTTATTTTCTTGTGTTATACATGTGGCTTTGGGAAACGATCCAAGACTGTGGAGTAACGCCCGGACCGGTTAGGACTGGTCGTTACAGGGTTGGTTTGGTTTAATTTTGTCATTATAGGGTTGGTTTGGTTTAATTTCAAGTAACGCCTAGCCAGCTGGGCCCATAGTATTGTGAAAAAATGGCGGGTTGTTACAGCTTCCCCACAAATGGGCCGTAGGAATCACCTAAGTGCAGTGATAGCCTCCGAATAAAAAGGCTACGGCCGGGGTGTGTGAGGCACTGGCACTAGAGTTGGCAGTGAGAGCTTCCCCACAAACGGGGCGTAGCAATCACCTGAGTGCAGTGATAGCTTCCCCACAAAAAGGCTACGGCCTGGGTGTATGAGGCACTGGCACTGGAGATGGTAGTGGTAGCCTCCCCACAAAAGGGCTACGGCCGGGGTGTGCGGATCACAGCGGATACCTCCTCCGCATTGTTTTGGAGTATAGCGGAATCGCTCCACCGCATATTAAAATGAACATAGGGAAATAGTGGAATGTACTTGACTTGTTTTATTTATTATACTACTTAATGTTGTAATCACTAACGCAGAACTTGCCTCCGCAGGTGTGTAGATACGAAATTAGGTGATTGACAACCAGAGCATGGAGCAAAAATAAATATGGGGACTCCCTTTTTTATTTATTTGAGAAATAAGTGTGGCTACTGGGAAATGGTCCAATACTGTGGGATCTTTATAAATTGTTTTTGTTAGAAATGCTAGACATATTTGCTAAATTGTGAGTAACACCTAGCCAGCTAGGCCCACAATGTTGTGAAAAAGGCGGGTCGTTACAAGTCAGCTGCTCGACGGCTCCTTTGTAGCTGCCCTTATGAGAGTTCTTGAGGAAGATATATGATTGTTTGCTTTCCATGAGAGTTTGCTCTCATGTTCCAGTTTGATATTAGCTATTTCAGGACCAGTGACACCCGTTGCTGATGTTTTTCTACTATATGTAGGTGATGATGATGATTGGTGTATGCTGGCCTTGACGAAGGAGTAGTGCTTGCATTGCACACACATACTTGGCGACGCGCCTGACTTTTGCGTAAGATATGATGTGGGTTGAATGATGCTTGGTGATATACATGGTTGTGTACATATGCATGAGCTATGAGACTTGTAGGTCTTTTTCTTAGAAATGTATGAATTTTCTTGGAATTGTTTTGGAAATGTTCTAATGTCCAAGAATGATCAGCGATGTTGAGTTGAAAATGAACAAAAACATGATGAGCATGAATTGCAGGTGGACTACACCCAATTATAAGGTGTGTTGTTGCTTAAATCCTATTTTGGGGTGCATTATGGTTTTATATATATATATTATATTGTGCCTCATTTTAATAGGTCGTCCCCTTATTGCACTTTTAGGGGAGACTTTGTCCGTTTTATTCCAGGTTTTATGAATATTATTGTCATTTTAATTATTTTGGGTTGTGTTTATTATCATGACATTCACGTAGTATCCTGTTAGGGTTTTGCATCTCATTCATACATTATTTGCACATTAGCGGCATGTTCCATCTTGAGACATCGAGAGGGTTATGTCATAGCCGTTAGGTCTTGGGTCAGCCAACGTAATCAGTTTACGAGTAGTTCGATCCTTTGTAACAGTTCTGGTTTGGGTTGAGAGTAAACTGGATTGGGGTGTTACAATGGGAGTGTATCGCATGCGACTTTATTGCAAAGCTCCCAAGGACTCAAAAGAAGCATGACTCCATATGGGTGGTTGTGGACCGTCTGACCAAGGCAGCTCATTTCATCCCCACAAAATTAAGGATAGCATGATACCTAGCAGAATTGTATGTCAATAACATTGTTAGGCTGCATGGAATTCCAAAAGAGATAGGCTCTGACAGAGATCCCCTATTCACTTCACATTTCTGGGAAGCTTTCCAAAAAGCTATGGGTACCCAAATCAAGCTAAGTACAATCATCCTCAAACTGATGGTCAGAGTGAGAGGACCATTCAAACTTTGGAGGATTTGTTAAGAGCTTACATTCTTGACTGGGAAGGAGATTGGGAGAAACACTTAGCCTTGGCTGAATTCACCTATAATGACTCTTACCAAGCCAGGATAAGGCTAGCACCATTTGAAGCCTTATACGGCAAGCCCTGCCGATCACCATCATGCTGGTTGGAGTCTACCGAAGCAGTTATAGTTGGGCCAGAAATGTTGAGGGAAGCAACTGAAAAGATGAAACTCATTCAGCAAAGGCTTAAGGCAGCGCAGGATCGACAAAAGAGTTATGCTGATACTCGAAGGAAGGACCTAGAGTTCCAAGTTGGGGAGTTTGTGTACCTAAAGACATCTCCTAGGAAGTGGGTGATCAAATTTAGAACATCAGGGAAGTTGAAACCAAGATTCATAAGACCGTTCCCAATCCTGGATTGAGTCAAAAATTGTGCATATAGATTAGCATTACCACCAAGCCTAGCTGGAGTACACGATGTATAACGACCCGCCATGTTTCACGATATTGTGGACCTTGCTAGCCAGGTGTTACTCAAAATTTAACAAAACCAACCCTATAACGACCAGTCCTAACCGGACCGGGTGTTACTTAAAAGGTTACATGAATAATATGAAAGCAAATAAGTCTAGCATTTCTAACTCAAAAGAACTTATGTTTCAAATGACAGTGTCTGAAATAATTATCCCACAGTCTTGCACAATTTGCCATAACCACATTTATAACACAAGAAAAGTAAAAAGAGAAGTTCGCTGATTATCTGGTCATCACCTGAGTTGGTAGAAGAACCACCCTATCATCTCTTAGTCTTTAGTTCCAGCTGCTAACCTATGGAGGCAATTCCGCGTTAGTGATTAACCACTAAGCTGTATAATTAAATAAAACAAGTCCATAAACTCCCTATCATTATCTATAATAATGGCTATTGTGACCATTCCAACATGTCCATTTATTAGCTGATGGTTTAGTCCACCATGTCCATTAGTCGGCTGATGGGTCAGTCCACCATGTCCATCTATTGGCTGATGGGTTAGTCCATCATGTCCATAACCGACTGGCGAGTCCAATCCGCCATGTCCGTTATTGGCTGGTAAGTCCAATCCACCATGTCCATTAGTTGGCTGATAGTTCAGTCCACCATGTCCATCTATTAGCTGATGGGTCAGTCCACCGTGTCTGTAATTGGCTAGTGAGTCCAATCCGTCATGTCTAATTTATTGGCTGATGGGTTAGTCCATCATGTCCATTACCAGCTGGTGAGTCCAATCCGCCATGTCTGTTATCGGCTGGTGAGTCCAATCCACCATGTCCATAATTGGCTAGGGAGTCTAATCCGCCATGTCCAATTTATTGGCTAATGGGTCAGTCCATCATGTCCATTACCGGCTGGCGAGTCCAATCTGCCATGTCTGTTATCGGCTTGTGAGTCCAATCCACCGTGTCCGTAATTGGCTGGCGAGTCCATTCCGCCATGTCCAATTTATTATATTATGGCTGTCAGGTCCATTCTGACATGTCCATTATTGGATTATGAAGGGTGTAGCCTGTGTCAGACTAAGTCAATTCCTTGACCCCGGTTGCACTCAGTGCATGGTATTCGAATCTGGGCTCAGGCTGACCAGGTTGTCCACAAAGGAAAATACAACATTTTAAATAAATATACGGGCCTGGCTATTTGAACTTGCAGCTGCGAGCAATGATCCTAATCTCAACGAGGACATAAAATTATACATAAGTATAATTTTATTCAAGTAGAAATGCATGCAACTAAATGACTAATATATATATCACTATTAAATTTCAACAATATTAAATATTAAACTATTCATGTGATATAATCATTTAAATCCTACTTTACAATAATAATCTCTATCATAATTAACACTTAACAAATATTAAAATAATTATCAACTTATAAACAAATATTTAATTACTATTATTACTATATTTTCCTTTGAGACGATAATTACTTAACCACAATCTTGATAATTTAGTTTACGGTTTTAAATATTTAATCGCTATCCGTATTCATAGCAATTTAGTTAAATAAGTTGTACGATTAAATTATTTAAAATAATTTTTATTATTATTATTTTAAAATATTATTAATACAATTATTTTAAATTATTTGACTCAATAAATTTTGAACTTTATTTATTTTCATTATACTATTTAGGTTTGACGCTAGTGATTGCTACATGACTATAGTTTATGTAAATCCCCGAAAATAAATAATTAAGTTATTTTATTTAGGGTTTTATAAATCTTAAAACGAACCATAAATGATATTTAATTAAATAAATTCTTAAGAATCAATATTATTTATAAACCATTCGTATTCACTTAATAGTAAGTTTTTGACTTTTCATTATCACACAAATGATATAGTAATGAGTGATTATGTTCTTTTCTATAAAATTTAATGTAATGACTTCTTAAATTCCACACATATTAATAAAATTTAATATAATAACTTCATAAATTCCACACATATTATTCTATATAAAGGAGAGTTCTATTGTTACATGAAACATCCTCTGGATAGCTTGTGAGCACATTTAGCTTTAGAGAAATTACATTCATATTAGGATCATGTGTTGTAGTTGGAGATACCTTATCACAATTCCAGGTCCGTATAATTATTTAAAATGTTGTATTTTCCCTTATGGACAACCTGGTCAGCCTAAGCCTAAATTTGAGCACCATGCACCGAGTGCAACTGGGGTCAAGGAATTGACTCAGTCTGACACGGGCTACGCCCTTCATAATCAAATAATTGACATGCTGGACTGACCCATCAGCCAATAAATTGGATGTGGCGGATTGGACTCGCCAGCTAATTATGGACATGGTGGATTGGGCTCACCAGCCAATAACGAACATGGCGGATTGGACTCGCCAGCCAGTAGTGGACATGATGGACTAACCCATCAGCCAATAAATTGGACACGGCGTATTGGACTCGCCAACCAATTACAGATATGGTGGATTGGACTCACCAGCCGAAAACAAATATGGCGGATTGGACTCGCCAATCGGTAATGGACATGATGGACTAACCCATCAGCCAATAAATTGGACATGGCAGATTGGACTCGCCAGCCAATTACGGACATGATGGATTGGACTCACCAGTCGATAATGGACATAGTCGATTGGACTCGCCAGCCGGTAAATGGACCTGATGGACTGACTTATCAACCAATAAATTGGATACGACAGATTGGACTAGCCAGCCAATTATGGACATGGTGGACTGATCCATTAGCCAATAGATGGGCATGGTGGACTGACCCATCAGCTAACTAATGGACATGGTGGATTGGACTCACTAGGTGATAACGGACATGGTGGATTGGACTCACCAGCCGATAATGGGCATGATGGACTGACCCATCAACCAACTAATGGATATGGTGGACTGACCCATCAGCCAACTAATGGACATGGTGGACTAAACCATCAGCTAATAAATGGACATGTTGGAATGGTCACAACAGCCATTATTATAGATAATGATAGGGAATTTATGGACTTGGTGTGTACCGATTAATTATCGATCGTTTATCATTACCATATTTTTATTACTTATGTCCAGGTCGATTTCGTTCAATAATTAGTTAGTTTATTATCTTTAACCCATAACCTATTAGAATAATTATTTTTTAAAGATTTATTACGTGTTCGTATTATTTTTAACTCAAGTCAGTATTGAGTCAACCAGTATTTAGAGATTTGCCACCATGAGATTCTTCTTCTTATTCTTCTTCTTCCCGTCGGCCCTTCTCTTCTTTCAGCTTCATCCTTGGCACAACTCAGATCACGCCCTTCTTCTTCTTCCCTATACAACCTAAATGAACAACCATCGAAACATCCTAATCAAGCATCAACAACGAATTAAAACAGCCAAAGATGAAGCCTAACATCCACGTTTTACAGCAGCTATCCAAGGCGACTTTCCTGCACCCAAAAACCAGTCTTGGTGTCTTCTTCTTCAACCCAAAACCAGATCACTTCCTTCCCTAACTACTTCCCTTCCCTAGCAATCCAATTGGAAGCCTAAAGCTTGTGCCTTTCAGCAACTATCCACGTCCCACTCTGTTCTGCACCAAGGCAAGACTCCTGGCTAGCAGCACTGCTGGGACTGCAAATTGAACTCCTTCCGGCCAGCACCACCACCGAAAACTCTTCCCTTCTCCCTGCGCGACAACCCAACGTCAAGGCCAAGCGCTGTGAGCATGCACGGCGTGAATCTTTGCCGACGGACTGGTATGGATGCCTGAAAACACCCACAGCGTTGGCCAAACCCCATCCTAGACTCCTAAGACGCTAGAGACTGCAATTCCCTTATCCTAACCCAACTGATTACATAGCATAGTACGTTGATGAAGCAACAGCACAACAAAATGATCATGAATTTGTGAAACAACAGCAAGTTTACATGATGCCCATGAATGGAGGAAGTAGCAAAACTTTACATGATGATCATGAATTGATGAAGCAACA
This sequence comes from Piper betle, assembly GCA_033002965.1. NCBI lineage: Eukaryota > Viridiplantae > Streptophyta > Magnoliopsida > Piperales > Piperaceae > Piper > Piper betle. The sequence continues at coordinate 109,604 of JAURVB010013237.1, read as the reverse complement.
GAATTTAGCATGGTGATTAAGAAATGCATGAAGACTAAGATTAGGGAGAAAGGAAGGTTACCCAAGCAAGGAAGATGCCAACTCTAGTAAGGAAGAGGAGAAGAAGATGAGAGCTAATGATGCCCCCCTCACAATTTATAAAATGAAAAATGACGTCCCTTCACCAAAAATGGCTAGGGTATGTGAAAACACACCAACACCCGTATTTTATTCCTTTAACTGGTTAACCGGGCAAAGAATAAAATATTTAACCAGGTAGACATAACCGGGTAGAGAATATAATATAATTAATATTAATTCTTTAACATTTGATCCTTCCCTGCTCGAGTCAAATATATTAAAAAAATTTTTCCACGGTCTTTACAATCTCCCCAACTTGGAAATATTTCGTCCCCGAAATATCATAACAGGCAATAGAACAAGTATGATTAACTTTATTTATTTTTCTTTGGGATTAGTTCACGCTACTACAATATCAAGCTCCTATGCCACAAATGGGCTAGGGTATTTCCTTGTCATTTCTTGTTCAGTCTCCCATGTAGCTTCCTCTGACCCCTAATTTTTCCACAATACTTTTACCAAAGGAATTTCCTTGTTCTTGAGTGTCTTTATTTCTCTTGCCAGGATGCGGATCGGCTTTTCCTTTTAGGTTAAATTTGATTGTAGCTCTAAGTCTTCAAAATTTGTGATGATATGATACTCATCCCGTACATATTTCTTTAGCATTGACACCTAGAAAACATTGTATACTCCAACTAGGCTTGGTGGCAATGCTAATCTATATGCACAACTCCCAACTCGATCCAGGATTGGAAACGGTTCTCTAAATCTTGGCTTCAACTTCCCTGATATTTTAAATCTAATCACCCCCTTCGTAGGAGATGTCTTTAGGTACACAAACTCCCCAACTTGGAACTCTAGGTTCTTCCTTCGAGTATCAGCATAACTCTTTTGTTGATCCTGAGCTGCCTTAAGTCTTTGCTAAATGAGTTTTTGTGAGATCCCTCAACTTAGTCCCACATCTAATACCTACTGGGAGAAGATCCTATTTATAAGTGGGAATGGACTAGAGATCTTTAACTTCCAGGGTACCCATTTTAAAGAAATGACATAGCCCATTACGTTGCACTTTGGGCTGGGTCGTTACAAAGCTGTACTATTAGATTACAAGATTTCACTCTCTCTCAATACTCTGTATAAGATAAACTCATGAATAATTTTCCCTCTTCTTTTATCTATGTATTTCTCTTTTTCTTGTCTTTTCTTCTGCTTGTCTTGCCTTCCTTAGAATGAGGCAAATGAAGCTTAATTTACATAGAAGCTTTGAGACCCTTCAATCTCCATGGAAATACTAACAATCACCTCTGTTAATATTCCGAGAAGCTTTGAGACCCTTCAATCTCCATGGAACAACTAACAGCCACCTCTATTAATATTCCGAGATTTCTTTAGTATTCCGAGTGTGACAATGAGCTACATATCATTAATACAATTACAAATATTAACAATCTCCCACTTGGAGTCCAATTGGAACACACCAGTCCAAACTCTTCCTCCACTTGTTCGTTGCATGAGTCCACCTGTATGTTAGTGCAAGTTCACCAAAGTTGAGCAGAAACTCAACTTTTTTCCATCCACCGGTTTAGTCAACATATCTGCCGGAATATGTTTGGTCCTAAAATGAAATGCCGAGTTCTTGGCTAAATGGATTGCACTTTGACTATCACTGTACAATGTACAATCAACCCCATTAAAACCTAACTCATTCATTAAAGTTTTAATCCAAATATATTACTTGCTAGCTTCTATAGCAGCCACATATTCAGCCTCAGTTGAAGACAGAGCAACTATATTTTGTAATTTGGAAACCCAACTCACCGCGGTTCCACCAACTGTAAAGATGTATCCGGATGTACTCCCATTGTCTCTATTTCCAGCATGGTTCGAGTCCACATAACCTTGCACATCAATATTATCACCCCCAAAACACAAACAGTAATTAGAAGTTCCTTTCAAGTACCTGAAAATCCATTTTACCTGGGTTTATCATGAATCTGCTCACTACTCCCACTACATGTGCAATATCTGGTCTTATACTCACCATAGAATACATAAGACTTCCAATAGCTGAAGCATAAGGCACCTTTTTCATGTGAGCTTTATCCTCCTCACTCTTAGCACCTTGTTCTTTGGACAATTGGAAACTAACCAAAGTAGTAGTCACCGGCTTGGATTCATTCATGTTGAATCTGTCAAGAACTTTCTTCACATACCCTTCTTGAGATAACCACAACTTCTTGTTCTTCTTGTCTCGGGTAATTTGCATCCCAAGAAGTTGTTTTGCTTCACCCAAATCCTTCATGGAAAAACTCTTGGCTAACCTCATCTTGAGACTAACAATTTTCTCCATACAAGTCCCTACAACAAGCATATCATCTACATACAAAGTTAAAATAATGAAATCCCCATCATTAAACTTTTGTAGATATACACAGTGGTCCGAATTGCTCCTAGCAAATCTATTATCCAACATAAACTTGTCAAATTTCAAATACCACTGTCTTGGTGCTTGTTCGAGTCCATTAGACTCTTCTTCAATTTGCACACCATATTTTCTTTACCTTTGACTTCAAATCCTTTTGGTTGTTCCATATAGATCTCCTCCTCCAAATCACCATGAAGGAAAGCTGTATTTACATCAAGCTGCTCTAAATACCACCCCTTTACAGCCACAATACTCAAAATAATTCTAATAGAAGTCATTTTTACAACAGGTGCAAATATATCATAAAAATCAATCCCTTCTTTTTGACCAAAACCTTTCACCACAAGTCTTGCCTTATACCTTTGTACACCATCAGCTTCAGACTTGACCCGATAGAACCACTTGTTTTGTAGAACCCTCCTTTTTGGCGGCAACTTCACCAACTCCCATGTATGATTCTTCTCCAACGATGACATCTCATCTTTCATGGCCAGCTCCCACTTAAGATGAGCTTTGTCACTCATGGCTTCATCATAGGACTCTGGTTCTCCTGCATCAGTATACAAAACATGTTGTACAAATAAATTTAATTTCTACGTAGGCTTTCTAACCCTTGTGCTCCTCCTTGGTTCAGGAGCAACAACTATCTCTTGTGGTGGCTCTAAGTCATCAATTTCAACTTGTGCATCAGAATATTCAGAATCTGATTCATTATCATTTGGTTGATTAGCCTGTGACTCACCTTCTTGTTCGGTCTCTTCAGAAGATAATTGTTCCTCATCACTTGGAACAAATCCTTGATTTTCAGCACTTGGCATCTCTTCATCAAGCTCCATATATTCTTTTCTTTTGACTCTTCATTCTTTTCTTCTTTCATGTCTTTATACATGCACTCTTCATTGAATACAATATCCCGACTTCGAAACACCTTGTTGTTCTCGAAATCTCACATCCGGTAACCATACTCATCACCTCCATATCCAAGAAATATACATTTGTGGGACTTTGTATCAAGCTTCTTTCTTGATTCCCTGTCAACATGTGTATATGCATTACAACCAAAGACTTTAAGAAAAGAGTAGTCAACTTTCTTACCGGACCATACCTCTTCCGGTATTTTTCTATCTAAGGCACTTGATGGACTTCGGTTTATTAGATAGACAGTTGTATCAACTGTGGCACCCCAAAGATGCAAAGGGAGTCCAGCATGAACCCTCATGTTTCTCGTTCGCTCTAGGATGGTCCTGTTCATTGTCTCCGCCACCCCATTCTATTGTGGTGTCTTTGGCACTATCTTGATCCTTCTAATCCCCCGTTGTTCACAATAGGAGTCAAACACCTTATTGCAATATTCTCCACCATTATCCAACAGAAGACATTTCAGTCTTAAACCTGTTTCATTCTCAACTCGGGCTTTCTACATCTCGAAAATGTTAAAGACATCTGATTTTTTCTGAGTAGTGTAGATCCACGTCTTCCTACTAAAATCATCAATGAAGGTAACAAAATAGAGATTACCTCCAAAAGATATATCATGCGCTGGTCCCCAAACATCCGTATGAACCAACTCCAACCTTTTGGATTTCATCTCTCGCCCACCCTTTGTAAAGCTAACCCATTTCTGTTTACCTAAAACATAGTCTCCACAAAAACCAAAGTTAGAATCAATTATACCTGTCAAAACCTTCTTGGAATGTAAGATCCTCATCCCACTCTCGCTCAAGTGACCAAGCCTTTTATGTCATAACGTTGTTATGTCATTCTTCTTAGCTGCCAAAGAAACAAATTGATCTATCTTGGTAGACAATGGGTAAAGTGTACCCATCGCCTTCCCCTTGATTACCACCAATGCTCCTTTGCTGATCTTCCACTGATTGTTTTCGAATGTGATCCTATAGCCCTCTTGGTCCAGCTTGTTAACAGATATAAGATTTTTCTTTAATTCAGGTATATACCTGACCTCATTGAGAATAAGTTTACCTTCATCATGCATCTTCAAATGAATTACTCCTTTACCTCTAATTCTGCACTTTTGACCATTGCCAGTTATTACATATCCACAATCACTCTTTTGTATTTACCTTATATTCTAACTCAACCGCATCCAGTTCTCCTATATTGACTTGGTTGCCATCCCACTTTAACAATTCATTTAACGACCCCAAAGCTCCCAGCTTTATTGTAACCAACCAGTAAAAGCCAGTATTTTCACCATGCATGGCGACCAACCAGTAATGTGGCGGCCTCCATTTGCTGCTATGGCGTCACCAAATTGACCACCACATGGCAACCCTCAACTTAGTCCCACATCTAATACCTACTGGGAGAAGATCCTGTTTATAAGTGGGAATGGACTAGAGATCTTTAACTTCCGGGGTACCCATTTTAAAGAAATGACTTAGCCCATTACGTTGCACTTTGGGCTGGGTCGTTACAAATGGTATCAGAGCCGACCTGGTTCCATGTTAGATGGTGGGCTGGATTAGGAACGTTAGCTAGGCTGCTGGTCACGGGCCAGAAAGGTCGTGGGCTGGGGCTAGCAACGGGCCAAGTATAGGCATTTCGGGGATGAAATTTCCTAAGGTGGGTGGATTGTGAGATCCCTTAACTTAGTCCCACATCTAATACCTACTGGGAGAAGATCATGTTTATAAGTGGGAATGGACTAGAGATGTTTAACTTTCGGGGTACCCATTTTAAAGAAATGACTTAGCCCATTACATTGCACTTTGGGCTGGGTCGTTACAGTTTCACTTTTTCAGTTGCTTCCCTCACCATCTCTGGCCCGACTATAACTACTTCGGTAGACTCTAGCTAGCACGATGGAGATCTATAGGACCTACCACATAAGGCTTCAAATGGTGCCATCCCTATACTGGCTTAGTAAGAGTTATTGTAGGTGAATTCAGTCAAGGCTAAGTGTTTTGCTCAGTCACCTCCCCAGTCAAGAATGCAAGCTCTTAACAAATCTTCCAAAGTTTGAATAGTCTTCTCACTCTGACCATCAGTTTGGGGATGATATGTTGTACTCAACTTAATTTGAGTTCCCATGGCTTTTTGGAAAACTTCCCAGAAATGTGAGGTGAATAGGGGATCACGGTCGGAGACTATCTCCTTTGGAATGCCATGCAATATGACAATATTGTCAACATATAATCCTGCCAGGTATTCTGCCGTTCTCATTGATTTCGTGGGGATGAAGTGAGCTACCTTAGTTAGTTGGTCCACAACTACCCATATGGAGTCATGCTTCTTTTAAGTTCTTGGGAGCTTTGAAATAAAATCACATGTGACACACTCCCATTTCCACGTTGGTATTTCTAAAAGTTGCAATAGTCCTCCAGGTAGTTGATGTTGGGCTTTGATCTGTTGGCAAATCTGACTCTTAGAAACAAAATCCACAACATCCCTCTTCATCCCAATCCACCAATAGGTTCGCTTTAAATCCTGATACAGTTTAGTAACTCTTGAGTGTATTGAGAACTTTGAGCAATGAGCCTCCTTCAAGATATTCCGCCTAAGTGCATTATCCTTGGGTACACACAACCTTCCTCTAAATCTGATCACACTATTTGAATCGGCTACAATGTCAAGAATCTTGTCCAACATTTTATTCAGCTCCTCATAACCTATTTGTGCTAGCTTAACACAATCAACTAAATCATTGAAAACAACCAAATTTTCCAGTAAGCCTGTTAGTTGCTCCACTGGTTTGATAGCTACTACTCTTGCTGACATGGCCCAAAGTCTAGCTTGCTGCTGACTTTTGTCCACTTTGCTCTTCTGACTCAACGCGTCGGCTACTACATTTGCTTTCCCTAGATGGTATTAGATTTGGAAGTCATAGTCCTTCAAATATTCTATCCACCGCCTCTGTCAAAGTTTAAGGTCATTCTGGGTAAAGATATACTTCAAACTCTGGTGGTCAGTGAAGACTTCGAACTAGGATCCATACAAGTAGTGTCTCCAAATCTTCAGGGCAAAAACCACTGCTGCCAGTTCCAAGTCATGGGTTGCATAATTTTGCTCATGAATCTTCAATTGACGAGAGGCATAGGCCACCACCTTACCTTCTTGCATAAGGACACATCCTAAACCCAACCGAGACGGATCACTGAAGACTACAAATCCTTCATTACCATTTGGCAGGGTCAACACTGGTGCAGTTGTTAAACTCTTCTTTAGAGACTGGAAACTATCCTCACACTTACTACTCCATTCAAACTTCACCCCCTTCCTTGAGAGTTTAGTCATCGGTGATGCTACTAAGGAAAAGTCTTTAATGAATTTCCTATAGTAATCCGTTAAACCAAGGAAGCTTCTGATATCAGTGACTGACTTAGGTTGTGGCCAATCAGTTACTACTTTGACTTTTGATAGATCCACTGCAATTCCAGCTTTTGAGACAATATAACCAAGGAAATTTACCTCCCTGAACCAGAAGTCACACTTTGAGAGCTTGGCGAACAGTTGATGTTCTCTCAGAACTTGAAGAGTAATAGACAGGTGCTTCACATTCTCTTCTTCATTATTTGAATAGACCAAAATGTCGTCCACAAATACGATAATAAACTTATCCAGGTATGTATGGAATACTATGTTCATGAGTGACATAAAGCCCGCTGGTGCATTTGTTAGACCAAAAGGCATAACCAGAAACTCATAATGTCCATACCGAGTTCAAAAAGCCATTTTTTGTATATCTAACTCCTTTACTCGCAACTGGTGATAACCAGACCGCAAGTCAATCTTAGAAAATATCCTAGCTATTTTAGCCGATCAAACAAGTCATCAATCCTCGGTAAGGGGTACCGATTCTTGACTCTCACTTGATTGATTTTTCAATAGTCAATACATAGCCAAAGTGATCCATCTTTCTTCTTCACAAAAAGAACAGGGCTTCCCAGGGTGAAGTACTTGGTCTAATGAAGCCTATTTGCAACAACTCTTCTAGTTGACTCTTTAACTCCTTGAGTTCTGCTAGAGCCATGCGATATAGTGCTTTAGAAATTGGTGTTGTTCCAGGTGCTAGGTCAATGGCAAACTCCACTGCCCGCTTAAGAGGTAACCCTGGAAGTTCTTCTGGGAATACATCGGGAAACTTTGCTACCACAGGAATCATGGACAACTCTTTGGGTTTTGACTTCGACTCAACTAAGTTAGCCAAAAAGGCTTTACAACCCTCCCCAAATAATGGGCAGTCGAGTTGTTTGGTTAGGATAGCTGCCTCAAATTCTGCCCACGTGATGGAAGAAATCTCATGTTGATAGAATGTAGTCTTTTCCATGGATTTCCACCATTAAGATGCTTCCTCCTGAAGCATGCATGTTGCCAACCTCACTTGATGGTGGTGGGGCACCGATAGAGCCCTAAACGCTTTTTCAGTAATGTCAATCTAGCTCTCCGTCTTCATTGGATCGATCTCTCCAACAAATAGTTCAGCTCCATTCTTCCTGAACTTTTCCACAGTGTACTGTTCACTATCATCCACAGCTTGCGGCACCACTTGTCGGACTACTGGTGGCACTGGGTTTAGAAGCTCCCCTCGCTCACCCGAGTCAGATAACCCTGCCCGCTCTTGGGCACTCCCTTGATCACAATCTAGGACATTACTAGGACCTGCAACCAAGTTTAAGGCTCCATTCCCCATTACCACTCTCGGTAACCGCTGAACAATATCCTAAACCACAGAATTTGTATTTTCTGAAGCCTGTGCTAGTCCTTGTATGGCCGTCAGGATTTGGGTCAACACATTCTCTGTGCTAGAATTTGACTGTAGATCAGCTTGATTGTCTATGGGTGCCTGCCATCTGAAACGTTGAACCATCATGGTTCATTAATATATTTTTTTTCAGTTATGACCTAGGTTTATTAGTAGCGAATGAATTTGTTAATTCAAAAACACAACACAGTGGGAAAAGATAATTATTAGACTTTTCAACAAGATACTTCGGTCATAAAATATGAGCTAGTGGGAAACCAGACTCTAATAGAACCGGTAGCAACCCGGCCCAAAGTGCAACGTAATGGGCCTAAGTTATTTCTTGAAAATGGTTAACCCAAGTTAATTCATTCTCACTTATAAACAGGATCTTCTCCCAGTAGGTATTAGATGTGGGATTAAGTTGAGGGATCTCACACAATGTTTTCTATGTGTTAATGCTAAAGAAATATGTATGAAACAAAGATCGTATAATCACAACTTTAAATGACTTAGAATTACAACCAAATTTAACATACAAGGAAAAGCTGATTCGCATTCTGGCAAGAGAAATTAAGACACTCAGGAACAAGGAAATCCCTTTGGTAAAGGTATTATGGAGAAATCAGGGATCAGAGGAAGCTACCTGGGAGACTGAGCAAGAGATGGCAAAGAAATACCCAAACCTATTTATGGCATAAGATTCTTATGATTGTAGTAGCATGCACATATACTGAATAAATAATTAATTCTTAGTTTCTGTTGGCCGTCATAATATTTCGGGGACGAAATATTTCTAAGTTGGGGAGATTGTAAAAATCGTGGGGAAAAAAATTGTGAAGATATTTAAATTAACTTCCATAGAGCTATACTTACTCATAAAGAAAGACATGCCTAAGATAGGAAAATGAATGAGTAATTTTCCCCGTATACCCTATTATATTTTCGAGGACAAAAATTTCCAAGTTGGTGAGATTGTATAACCCTGAAAATAATTACGTTACTTTATTTAAGGTTCTGTAAATCTTAAAATGAATCAATTATTTAATTAAATTAATTCTTGGAAATCAATATATTAATAATTATAACTCATTCATAGTTTTTGACCTTTCGTTATCACACAAATATAGTTATGAGTAATTACGTTCTTTTCTATAAAATTTAATATAGTGACTTCTTAAATTCCACACATATTTATAAAATTTAATGTAATGACTTCTAGAATTCCACACATATTCTTCTATAAAAAGGAAAGTTCTGTTGTTAAATGAAACATCCTCTGGATAGATTGTAAGCACATTTGATCACAGAAAGGAAAAGACTTTAGGATTATTTGTTATAGTTGCGGGTTCATCACCAAATTTTTAGGTCCGTATAATTATTTGAAATGTTGTATTTTCCCTTGTAGACAACCTAGTCAGCCTCAGCCCAGATTCAGCCACCATGCACAGACTGCAACCGAGCCAAGGAATTGACTCAGTCTGACACGGGCTACGCCCTTCATAATCCAATAATGGACATGTCAGAAAGGGCCTGACAGCCCATAATACAATAAATTGGACATAGCAGATTGGACTCGCCAGCCAATTACGGACATGGTGGATTGGACTCACCAGCCAATTATGGACATGGAAGATTGGACTCGCCAACCAGTAATGGACATGATGGACTGACCCATCAGCCAATAAATTGGACGTTGCAGGTTGGACTCGCCAGCCAATTACGGACATGGTGGATTAGACTCACCAGCCGATAATAGACATGGCGGATTGGACTCGCCAGCCAGTAATGGACATGATAGATTGACCCATCAGCCATTAAATTGGACATGGTGGATTGGACTCGCCAGTCAATTACGGACATGTGGATTGGACTCACCAGCCAATAACGGACATGGCGGATTGGACTTACCAGCCGGTAATGGACATGATGGACTAACCCATTAGCCAATAAATTGGGCATGGCGGATTGGACTAGCCAGCCAATTATGAACATGGTGGATTGGACTCACCAGCCGATAACGGACATGGCGGATTGGACTCGCCAGCCGGTAATGGACATGATGGACTGACCCATTAGCCAATTACGGACATGGTGGATTGGACTCACCAGCCGATAACGGACATGGCGGATTGGACTCGCCAGTCGGTAATGGACATGATGGACTGACCCATCAGCCAATAGATGGACATGGTGGACTGACCCATCAGCCAACTAATGGACATGGTGGACTGAACCATCAGCTAATAAATGGACATGTTGGAATGGTCACAACAGCCAATTTTATAGATAATGATAGGGAGTTTATGGATTTGTTTTATTTAATTATACGGCTTAGTGTTTAATCACTAACGCGGAATTGCCTCCACAGGTTAGTAGCTGGAACTAAAGACTAAAAAGACGACAGGGTGGTTCTTCTACCAACTCGGGTGGTGAACAGATAATAAGTGGACTTCTCTTTTTACTTTTTTGTGTTATAAATATGACTATGGGAAACGGTCCAAGACTGTGGGATAATTATTTCATACATTGTCATTTGAAACATAAGTTCTTTTGAGTTAGAAATTCTAGACTTATTTGCTTTCATATTATTCATGTAACCTTTTAAGTAACACCCGGTCCGGTTAGGACTGGTCGTTATAAGGTTGGTTTGGTTAAATTTTGAGTAACACCTGGCCAACAAGGCCCATAATTTCATGAAACATGGCGGGTCGTTACACTTTGTCTGCCTAGTATTAAATTTAATATGAAAAAGGTGAAGTCTTTATTTCATTAATCACTTATAACCATCCTTTTTAAATTAATAACATTTAGTACACTAATTAATTATCAACTATTAATCACAACAATAATTATATTACTCATGGATTTACCCCATTTATTTCACCCAATCAGGATTATTTGTAGGCACACGTTGATTATCAATTTAATCGTCAGGGTCATGTTCACATATAAACTACTTAGATCAACAAGGAACATTTATTTAATAATATAAATTAATCATAACCATTGTATAAATAATTTAATATACAATTCATTAATTAATTGATAATAATACTTTATTTAATATATATATAAACCATAAATTTATTCCAGCATATATTGACGAATAAATTATATTACCCGTGATGTTTTAGTAGAATAATTAATTTGGTTAGCCCCATAACCAATATAAAATCAAAGCAATACGTCACAGCAAGGTGATATGGTTATCCACCCAAAATTTTACAACAAGGTGCTAGGATAACAAATATTGCACATGATGAAAAATAAGAATTAAAGAAAAGATGATCAAGCATAAACCAGCAGTAAAAGAAATTCTCCACGGCTAAGCACATGGCACCGCGATACTGGCCAACCATGGAATGCCAAATCGGGATGCATTCACCAACAAAAGAACAAAAAATTGACCACAACGAAACATTTCTAAAGAGCAACAGATATATAAACCATGGCCTCATGAAAACATAAAAGATAAATCGCAGACATCGTTTTCCAAATCCAATTTATCAAAAGAATGCATGAATCAAACCAACCAGATACCAAAATCAATCAAAGCACACAGAATTGAAACCAACAATCAACACACACTCAACAAAACAAACAACCCAAAAAGAATCACGGCCATTCATACATAAAAAAAAATCGACAAGACCACATGCATAAAAATCATAAGACGCTAGGGACCATGCAACTCAATTATCCTAAACCAAACAATTACATACCATAGAATGTTGATGAAGCAACAGAAATAGCAAGGTGATCATGAATTGATGAAGCAACAGAAATAGCAAGGCGATCATGAATTGATGAAGCAAATGAAATAGCAAGGCGATCATGAAATGCATGCATACGGGAAAACAAAACAGCAAAATATAAAATGAGCAAAATAAGAACAAGGGAAGCATACCGAACAGGATACAAAGACAAGACACAAGAACGCCACCTAGAGAGGAGAGTAAAAGGAGAGAAAGGAGAAGAAGATGAGAATGGTGGCTAGGGTATGGAAAAACACCCCAACATGAAAATGATAGCTAGGGTATGGGAAAACATCCCAACACCTGAATTTAACTGGGTAGAGATGCTACCCAACTCCCTTAAAATCTCCTTGTCTGAACTAAATAATAATAATAATAATTCTCCAAAGTTCTATCCTTCCCTAACCGAGTCAAAGATTTTTAAGTGGAGTACTCTCTATACCCCTTCCAGCTTGAAGTGGAGTGGTCAGTGGAATTGTTTTGGGAGTGGTCCCCCTGATGTAGCGGTGGAGGGCCCATGGGAAGTGCAGACTCCCCTCATGCTTCGTCATAGACAGCTATTATCTTTTTTCTTCATGCTACGATGAAAGCTATTTGTCATAGTTCTCATCAAAATTCCTCTTGACTCTATTGCATGTGCAATTGTACCTCTGCCAACCTTGCAATGGCTACCTTCGTTTTAGTTTGACGGCTTTTAACACTGTGGCAGCTTCCACTATGATGGCTCCCACTACGGCGGCTTACTGAGCTTGGCTCACTAAGATTTCTTGGTGGCATTGTGGCTCTCGATCAGCTAGACACTGTCTCACTATGAGCATGAGTAGGGCTAGCTTGTTTCAAAGGAGGCAATGGAGTCCTATTCCAAGCACTTCGAGTTCTTACCATGATTACCCCTACTCACTAATCCAATCTTGTAAACACTACCACACTACCCATTGGTGAGAAATCTGTAAATCAAACAAAACAAGGACAGAAATATATACCTACTAGCTGGACTTGGAGCAGCCTCTGAACATACATGATGAATGAAAATATCTTCCAACTTAATCGACTGAGAGTGGCTTTGATTATATATATATATATATATATATATATATATATATATATATATATATATATATACACCACCCTCATATCTCCTAATTCATCTAAACCTTAAACCACTTTCATTAGATTCCTTATTATTCAGGAACATGTCATATTCATCTTGCATACATCAATAGGATGGTTATAAAGTATTATATGGTTCGTTGCTAACTTTCAAGGTTTGACCTCACTGCTATAATTTGTTTGGAGCTTGGATAGCAGGTCCATAACAAATAGCTTCTATTTTGTTGCTCTTGATTTAGGCTGTTTAGACATTTTGGTTTGATCATTTCGTAAAAGTTTGAGGATAAGATCCCTTGATGTGATTTTGAAAACTTGAGATCCATCATAGGTTGCCTATTTCATTGGCCTAATAATATATCCACTACATAAGGCTTATATATATATATGTCTCTGTGTGTCCATGAAGATTTGAATCGTGCTTTGGTGAAGGGTGTTGAATTTGTTTTGGACAATGGTGCAGGTGGTGGTTGTGGTCTCAGCCTTTCCTCTTAAGGGCCATTCAGTATTGCTACCTTGGCCTTTCCACTTGAGGGGGCTTGTTTAGGGTGTGGTGATTGTGTTGTGATGAAGTGTGGAGGACCTCCGTTCTTGAGCTTGTGGGCATTGTTTTATTGGAATACTCTTCATTTTGCTTCCTCGCAAGCTGTTGAACTCATTTGCTTATGGATTTATTTTGTTTTAGACTAGTAACACTTGTTGATAACATTTTTCTATATATATGTTGGTGTGTTTGTTTTGTTGTTAAGGGACGATAATGGCTTATCACAAACATTGCTTGTTTTTTAATTTTGTTTTTATTTTATCATCTTCCAATTCTTTATTATGTTTTATGGCTAACTGATAAGCAAGCTAGAATGCTTACCCCAATTTTGGGAAATTTATATATTTTATTATGCAAACTATCTTGCTGGCAGAATCCATTTTTTGGAAATTAACCAACCTGATAATATATCCTATTATTATGGATATCATCATGTCATTGCATGTAGAACACTTAATAGGTTGTTGCATGTCATTATTACTCATTCCACTCATGTGTTTGAGTTATTAGAAAAGTTTGTTTTCATTTTCAAGTTGCTAAGAGAGTTAGTCGATCTGATAGGGTGTTGGATTGTCTTCCATTAAATCGAGTTAAAATAAAGTAAATAATTTTAAATTAACACTCCGGTTCAGTTCAGGGTTGAATTGGCATGGGATGTTGCAGAATTGAACCTTCACCATAAGGATGGTTTCTATCCTTAGTGTTGGGCCCTTTGGGCCGCCACTCAAGCTCCAAAACCACTGTTGGACCCTGCGGGTCCCCAAAAGGGACTTTAAATAACCAAAGAAAACTCGCAATAGGTGTCACGGGCCTCTCTTAATCCAAAAGCTAGCTCAAGAATTAAGGCTTTCCCATTAGCCTATATACAAGTCACCAACAACATCTACGACTGATGTGAGACAAACCCAACACTTAGAACCCTTTCTTTGTTGTTCAGAATTTCAGGGGCTTCTCAATATAAGACATATCCCCCTAAATTTTCAATTCGCAAAAATTTATCTTGTGGGATGCATCTAGAATGTACTTCTTCAGCATGGAGATGCAAAACACGACATGGGATGAAGTTAAGAGTCAACAGAAACGCTAAGTAGTAAGCTATTGTACCTACTCTTCTCGAGATCTCAAATAGTCCCATATATCTTGAACTTAACTTGCCAGACTTATCAAATCTCATCACCCCTCTAATTGGTGAAATCTGTAGGAAAATGTGGCCTCCTCCTTCCAACTCCAAGTTCATTATGTGCAAATTTGCATAGGATTTCTTGAGATCTTGTAAATCTTTCATCTCTTTCTAATCAAGTCAACTATCTTGATAGTTTCACCAATCATCTTTGAATCAACTAGCACTTGTTATCTATTGTCTAGCCAAAATGTTAGTGATCGACTAGGTCTTCCATATAGTGCTTCAAAAGGTGTCATACTTATAGTAGACTGATAGCTATTATTGTAAGCAAAATCTACTAATGGTAGGTGGTCTGGCCAATCCAAAACACATGATCTAAATAAATCTTCTAGTTTTTAGATGGTCCTTTCTCACAATCCATCTGTCTGAAGATGGTATGCTATACTAAACTTCAACTTTGTACCCATTGCTTCTTAGAATTCCTTTCAAACTCTAGCAATAAATCTTACATCTCTATCACATCTTATGGATACATGTATACCATGAAATCTCACAATATTATCCATGTAGAGCTAAACTAACTTGTCCATACTCGTAGTCATCGTAACAGGAATAAAGTAAGCTGATTTTGTAAATCTATCAATTCTACCCATATTGCATCATGTCCCTTCTTGGTTTTAAGTAGTCCAACTGCAAAATCACAAGTTGTATCTTCCCATTTCCGGGTTAGAACTTCAAGGAGTTGGAACTATCCATCTAGTCGTTGGTGCTCAAACTTCACTTATTGACATGTTAAACACTTTGCAACGAATTTAGCTATATTCTTTTTCATGTCTGACCACCAATATATCCTTTTCATATTTTGATACATCTTTGTGATGCCTAGATGGATGGTGTACTTTGAGTGATGTGCATCATGTCAAACTTCATTTCTAAGCTCTTCATTCTTTAGAACACATAATCAACCTTCAAATCTGATCACTTCATCGCCCTTCTTCTTGACATTGTTAAGTGAAGTGAGAAAACCTTGTAACTCTTCATCTATTTTTAAAATCAACTAAGTCATTGGAGATGGTTAAATTAGCAAGGAGAGAATTTAGCTTGTGCGTGGATTCACCTAAATGATATCTTCCATCAATCTAAAATAAGTCGCCATCTTGCTAGAAATTTTTGCTTGTGGATTCCTACTTTGTACATCAACTAAAACGTTGCCTTTCTTGAACAATAGGATATGCTAAAGTCATAATCCGTGATGAACTCTAACCACACCTGTAACGACCCAGCCCAAAGTGCAACGTAATGGGCTTAGTAATTTCTTTAAAATGGGTACCCCAGAAGTTAAAGATCTCTAGTCCATTCCCACTTATAAACAGGATCTTCTCCCAGTAGGTATTAGATGTGGGACTAAGTTGAGGGATCTCACAATCCACCCACCTTAGGGAATTTCATCCCCGAAATGCCTATATTTGGCCCGTTGCTAGCCCCAGCCCACGACCTTTCTGGCCTGTGACCGGCAGCCTAGCCAACATCCCTAGTCTTGCCCACCATCTAACGCGTAACCAGGTCGGCTCTGATACCATTTGTAACGACCCAGCCCAAAGTGCAACATAATGGGCTAAGTCATTTCTTTAAAATGGGTACCCCGGAAGTTAAAGATCTATAGTCCATTCCCACTTACAAACAGGATCTTCTCCCAGTAGGTATTAGATGTGGAACTAAGTTGATGGATCTCACAATCCACCCACCTTAGGAAATTTCGTCCCCGAAATGCCTATTCTTGGCCCGTTGCTAGCCCCAGCCCACGACCTTTCTGGCCCGTGACCAGCAGCCTAGCCAACGTTTATAATCCAGCCCACCATCTAACACGGAACCAGGTCGGCTCTGATACCATTTGTAACATCCCAGCCCAAAGTGCAACGTAATGGGCTAAGTCATTTCTTTAAAATGGGTACCCCGAAAGTTAAAGATCTATAATCCATTCCCACTTATAAACAAGATCTTCTCCCAGTAGGTATTAGATGTGGAACTAAGTTGAGGGATCTCACAACACCTCAATAATATCTTCTACCAATCTACACTTAGTCGCTATCAAGCTAGAAATTTTTGCTTATGGATTCGTACTTAGTACATGAGCTACAACCTTGCCTTCCTTGGAGGATAGGATATGCTAAAGTCATAATGTATGATGAACCCTAACCACCTACTTTGCCTAAGGTTCAATTCTTGTCAAGTAAAGATATATTTAAGACTTTTAAGGTCAGTAAAATCCTCAAATTTAGCTTCATAAAGGTAGTGTCTCTACACTTTTAGTGTAAATACAACTACTCCTAACTCTAAATCATGAGTAGGGTAATTCATTTCGTGTACTTTCAGCTATCGAGAAGCATAAGCTAACCTTGTCATGCTACCTAAGCACTACTCCATAGTCTTCTTTAGAAGCATTTGTATAAATGACAAATCCTTAACTCCTTTAGGCAAAGTAAGAACTAAGGCGGTTGTCAAACATTCCTTTAATGTCTAAAAACCTTTCTCACAAGCTTCATCCATGAAAATTTCTTATCCTTCTTTGTCAGGGAAGTCACTGGAATCACTATAGGAGAAAAATCCTTGATGAACCTCCTATATAAGCCTACAAGTCCTAAAAAGCTTTTGACTTCTGTAACATTCCTTGGCCAATTCTAATCCATAACTACTGCCACTTAGATGGGTCTGCTACAACACCATCCTTGGAGATAATAAGGTCAAGGAATAAAACTTGTTTCATCCAAAAGTCATATTTACTTAGCTTGGCATACAACTTAATCTTCTTTAGGATTTCAAGTGCTTTTCTAAGATGTTCCTTTTGAAGTTCTTCATTATCGGAGTAGATTAAATTATCATCCACAAAGACAATAACAAACTCATCCAAATAATCATGACAAACTCTATTCATGAGGTCCATAAATATTGTTGGAGAATTGGTCTAACCAAAAGGCATAATAAAAAACTCGTAATGTCCATTCCTTGTTCTAAAAGCACTTTTTCAGCACATCTTATACATTAATTAGAAGTTGATGATATGATGATCTTAAAGTCAATCTTGGAAAATACACCGGCAGATTTCAGCTAATCAAATAAGTCATCAATCCTTTGAAGTGGATATTCGTTCTTGACTATGACTTGCTTTAATAGCCGGTAGTTTATACAAAGCCTAAGTGCCAAGACTTGATTTAATATCCAGTAGTCTACACAAAGCCTAAGTGTACCATCTTTGTTCTTCACAAATAACACTGGAGCTCCCCAAGGTGCCACACTAGGTTGTATGAAACAGTAACTCTCTCAGCTATACTTTGAGTTCTAGAAGTTATGCAGGTGCCATTCTAGAGGGTGCCTTAGATATAGAAGTAGTAATCAACAATAAGTCAATAAAAAACTCCAATTCCTTTTCTAGTGGTAATCCTGGTAACTTCTCTCGAAGGACATCTAAGAATTCTAACACAATTCAGAGAGAAGATGGATCGACCTCCTTAGTCTCTTTTAGTACTTCTACCACACTAGCTTGGTACCCTTGGCATCCTTTCTACATATGCTTAGTTGGCTTGGTATAGGAGATAAGTAATGACTGATTCTTTATTGATTCACCTCTAAAGAAAAGTTTCTTACCAATTTCTATATCTCCAGCTAGGTATTCTTTATTTTTATTGCAATCTATGACGACATGGTTCTTAGACAACCAGTCTATCCCACCAAGTGAAACAAAACAATTCCCACACTATTGACCTATTCTGAACTTGCATTAGGATTGATCCTACTTGTTTATCAACTAGTGTTTGGTTACCATTAGGAGTACTTATAGTCAGTGGTGGATCTAATATTTTACGTTTCAGACCTAATTCTCTAGCAAGTTTATATGACATGTATGAATGACTATAACATGAATCAAATAAGAGTAAAGCTGGAGTATCATAAATTATGATCAAACCCTAAACTAGGTTGTTCTTGCATTAGTTGTAGTCAACTTGGCTAGAACTAGGGCTTTTTATCCTTATTCTTTGGAAATCCCTCTTGAGATGTCCACCTTCTACACATATTAAACACTTGTTAGAATTTTACAAGCATTCCCTGTCGTGTCTCCTTTTGCAATTCTGACAAAATGGTTTGTTGTTCCTATTCGGGTTGCCATTGTTATTACCATTCATCTTCCTTTTATTGTTGTCGCCTTTCTTGGTAGCTTGCTGATTCTAATTTTGAGTTGATTTAGTGTTTGGTCGAACTAGTAGCTTCAATCTTGGCCTTTTCCTTCTTGTCGAGAGGTCCATACTACTCTGCAAGAACCTCCTCAGCAATACATGCAGTTGCTACTGCCTCACTATAGTAGCTGGTCTCTACTTGGCCACATTGTCTTTTAGTGCAAATTGAAGTCCCCATACAAACTTGTTTGTGCGAGCTTCTCCAAAGCACATATTGATAGAGCAAAATGTTTAAGGTAAATGAACTTGTGCTCATGTTCCCTTTCCATCTGGTCCTTGTCTTGCTTCAAATTTGTGGATTCCCTGGCTTTTTACTCATGAACTTACTTTGGATAGTAGGTGCTGTTAAACACATCCATAAATTCTACCCATGACATGGTGTCAAACTACCTTCTGACAAAATTAGTCTTCTGAATTGCCTCCCACCAGCATGCGGGATCTTCCTCTAGCATTTAGGAAGCTAGCTTCACCTAGTGATTCTCCTCTACTTCCATAGCCCTCAAAGTCTTGGGAATATTGAGGATCCAAGTTTCTACTTTCTCAGACTCTATAGTTCCCTTGAATGCCTTTGCACCATTCTTAATGAACTTCTCTAGAGTGAATATTCCATGTTGTTATCGTGCAGCTACAATAGGAATGTGATGTTCAGTAATTTTAGCCACTATTGGAGGGTCCTTAAGGAGCTAGGTTCTATATGGCAGTCCTCCATGGTTAGCCAAAATTTGCTGAAGTGCGTGCATCTTGAGTAGCTTGGAAATTTTTATTCATATTATCCATAGTAGCCATCAAATTGTTCAATTGATGTTAATGTTAGACTTGTTGCTATAATGGTTCATTATGCTATTGTAATTATTGGTTGGTAATTTCATCAGCTATTTGCAACACAAAACATACTTAAAAACAAAAATTTCTCAAAAAAATTTTAGTCAAATCTATTAGTTTATCTTATAAGGAAGGGGTATCACATTGTAGTATTTTAATAAGAAGAAATATGTATAGTAATGTGCTAGTAAAGTGATCCATAATTCTGATGACAACATGTAAAGACCTCAATTTTAACATGCATAATTCCAATTAAAGTTGTTAAATACATCACCATTAACATACATGCATATCATTTTGCAGACATGTAATTTGACAATTATAATATATATCAGAATATGAAGAAGCAGAATAACACTACAAGCCAATCGATCATGTTCCAGCAATATCACTAATACATAAGTCTTCATATTCATAAATATACTACTAATATAATTACAATCTCAGCAAAGATCCACTAATAAAAACTAATGTGATAAATTAAATCTAAGACTAATGTTGAGAGTCTCCATCTCATCAGACTTACACTCCAGTTCCTACATACATGCAAACATGTCCTCTCAGTATCTCATACAAGGCACTAAGTCAAGTGCTTACATATGTAGTAACAATAAATAGGAAAATAAGACTATACTCGATCAATTAAACACAATAAAACTCGACTAAACATCGATCAAGAATTAATGCTTAAACAGTAATCATTAACATAATAGTAACAATTTACTTAACATAAGTAACATAACTTATGTAACTTGGTTATCCATCCCTAACAACTTAGCTAAATTCCATCCTTGTGACTAACTTGTTAGCCTGGTAGTTTCTAACTAAGGCTTCTGAAAAACTATAATAGTAAGTTACTTAAATTAACCAGAAAACACATAATTAAATACATTTTCAACTAAGTAGTTTATCTTGGTAAATAACTAAGAAAATCAGCTATGTCCTACACCTTTACAACCTCTAGAGAGTCGGTTCCTTGATTCTTATGAAAATTATGTAAAAATGAACTTAGTTCCTTCATAATCCAGGTCACCTTCACTAAGAAAACTGAACTAGCTGTTGGCTTTTTGATCCCTACATGCCTTAATAGCTTGAAATACAACTTGTCAAGAAAACTACATTACTAGCTATAGACCGTTGGTGTACATTGGTACATGAACGTCTAGATGTTTGGTCTATTCTAGATAACTTTTGCACCAAATTTTATTGGTGATTTTCGCATTTAAATCCTAGGGAGAAGTGGTAGGGATTCACAAAACCCACATAGTAAACAACAAGTGATCACATGCGCTGTCAAGACAGTTGTGGTCCTTGCTTAAGGGAGATGTTGTGCCCTCTAGCATAACACGTATGTTGAACTAATTAAATTGGTGTACCTTGGTATGTAAAGTTAAACTTAAAACTAGTGTCTAGGCATATATAAAGAATACAAGATGTTGATTTAACATATTGATCATCTTTATTAAATAAACTTGAAAAAGTCATGTTTGCAATAAACTTGAAAAAGTCATGTTGAGTTAAGTGAGTGTCGTGGTGCTGATAACTAAAAAGGTCAGTGCCATGGTACTCATCACTCAATAATCAATTTTAGTGAATGACACAGCACCATGTGCCTCAAGTATGAAGGCCGCAGTGCTGCATTGTGCTTCTTCTCTTGTCAATCCTTAGTGCTGCAGCACGGCTAGCCAATGTCGCGACGCTAGTGTTAAGGTTTCTAATCAAAAACACGACACTAATGTTAAGGTTTTAAGTCCGATTTTTATGAAAGAAAAAGAAGATTTTCATGCCCTCTAAATAATAAAACAAGGCTTCTAGCAGGTTTTTAATCTAACATCATTTAACCTACTTTTTCTTGATTTTTATGTAGAGAACAGAAGATAACAGTAGTGAACATGTTCTTAACTCATTCTTTTTCAACAACTAAATTCTAGAACTTAGTTGTACCATAGAAGTACATGGAAAACTTATTTACAACTATTCTAAACATGAATTAACATCTAAAATATTGTCTAACAAGTTATAAAAGCATAGAATATGAAAAAACACATGTAGATAGCATAGAACATTAAACAATACATGAAGCATGATCATGATACAAGAATTTGTACTATTAACATGTTTTACTTGAGATTACTAACCTCTTCATTGGTGAAAAAACCTAGAACTTTTGACCAAACAACCCCTCACACAATCCCCAACAAATAGAGAGAGGTGGCACCTACAGAAGAAGGTAGAGGTGTCTAGAGAGGGAGACAACCTTAAGAGAGAGGTGGCTAGGGCTTATTGTGCAAAAGTGCAAAACTCATCCTTCTTGCCTCCTTATATACTTTAGGCCTTCTACCACTCCTAGAACATCCTCTAATTACCTCCACTGAGCAATCTACCCTTGAACAACCTACATGAACAACTTAAGTCTACATCTAAAGACCGACCCTTACCCTAGGGCAAAACTAGATCGTTGGAAATAAGTGTAAATAAGTGCTTATGTCTATATATTAAACTCGAAAACTACTTGAACTAACTATTTGGGATATGAAGTTTGTTCACATATGGTTGTGTCCATCTTATCTACCAGAAGTAAAAACTTGTCCAACAACTAATCCACGAGGAATTCTCTTGACCATTTATCCCCTTTCATACAAGAGTGTTAGAAAAAGATCTTAGTTAGCCAAACTAAATATAGTTAACATATAATTATATAATTTAAAGTATCTTTCATTAGTTTGGACTAACTTATACAAAATAAAATTTTATGTACTGAAAAATAAAGAGTTAACTATGGCGATATCCTACTTGAGAGAATGAAAAATTAACTAATTAATATTGGCAAAGGGGCTAGATATTACATACGTGGTGTATGTGTGCATGTTGTATGTTGTATTATATGGTGTGCTTCGTATGATGATATGTGCTAAATGGTTCTATGTGTTATGTACTGGCTAATATGCCCCCACACATGGGTTGATCCACAATCTAGCAAGCACGTATGACCTTCTGTGTGTGCTTTTGCTTTCTTCCCATTGTTAATTCATTCTGTTTTGTTCAGATTGGCAGTTTCCCATACCAGTAGTTTGCTCATCAGTGGTTGTTGGGGTGAGCAGTTCTTGAGATCGCAGCACGTTTGCCTAGGGGTAGGTAGTACAGCCCCTCATTGGTGCGATACATGTCAAGCTGTACCCATCACCCGCATGTGGAATTGATTTAGGTAATGAGAGAGGAGCAGCAGGGTCTTTGTGATGAGCAGCTGCAAGCCAAAGAAGATTAGCAGCTGCGAGCCATAGTGGATTAGCAGCTGTCTAGGGAGGACATGACCAGGTTGTCGGATTTGGCCAGGGAGATGGTTGTGGTAGTGGTTAGATTGGAGAAGAGGGCAACAGAGGTGGAAGCTCCTTCGGCCTCTGAGGCGGAGCATCTACCACCACCGCCACTACCGCTAGTGCAGTTTCCCCGCATCCCCACAGCACTGCCAGTAGTTGGCATATATGAGATGCCCACACTAGGGATGCCAGTGTGGGAGTGCTGCTCCCAAGGCAGTTTGTTGTCGGTGCGACCTCAGGCAGTTCGGGGCCAAAGCATCATATGAAGGAGCATTGGGATGTTGACAACTTCCTTAAAAATGGTGGATAGTTGTTGTATGGGAGTACAAATTTGGAGGTGCCTCTGGAGTTGATTGACATAGCCCGTGGGGTACTGGCGCATATAGGTTGTCCACTTGATCTCTGGGTTCATTTGGCCACTAGGGCCATGCAGTGTATGGGCATGATCTGGTAGGATTTTTCCCATGCTGCGTACTTGGGGACTAGGCAGTTGAAGCAGATCACTTGAGAAGAGTTTGGAGATGTGCACTACACTCAGTACTTTTTGGCCATGGTGTGCAGTCGAAAGAAGATGAAGTTTTTTGGCAGCATGAAGGCATGTCCTTGGCAGAGAATAAAGCCTAATATCTTACTCTTGAGAGTTTGCTCCATGCAATTTTCCTACTAAGAGAGCCGGGTACCTAGTTTGTGCCTACTATGCGCATCAGCCTCAGATCAATTGCAGTTATCTTCTCATGTTCGACACTGGTAGAATTTGTGATGAGGGCCTTGGAGTGTGAGCAACCTCATGAGTCCCACCGCTAGACGAGGGGTACCGGTCAGCCTAGCCATCAGGTATAGAGGTGGAGAGCATAGGACCATCAAGGTCTTGAGCAGTAGAGACAGAGGACAGATGGTGGAGTGAGAATGTTGGCTGCTGAGGGATATCAGGCTCAGAGGTTCCCTCCCAAGCATAGTCACTTCAGGCCAGGGACAGCGTGGTGGTGATTACTTGAGTACCTGACTTGTCGGCTATGCAAGAGACAACATCCCAGGTGCATCCTAGATGGCTATGGCTGCTTGTTTCACATGTGGCAAGATGGGGCACTTTGCAACCGAATAACCGAGGAAGCCCCAGTAGTACCAGCAACTTCAGCAGTCTAATAGCTCAACAGTTTCAGCCATAGCAGAAGCAACAAAATGGACAGCCTGTACTGCTGCGGTGGCCACTATTTGCTGCACCAATAGTCCAGTCTTAGGGGCTACAGGACAGAGGTGACTAGCAGCCTTGAAAAATATCATGAACAACATGGCTAGAGTGATAGATAGTAGGGCCGGAGAAGGTGTCAGCAGAGGTAGGCCGGTCTAGCCCCAATTGAGGTTGTACATGTGCCAAGGAAGGATGTTGGGTAGGATAATGGGGAGATTCAGAATAATTGACCACAGCAGTAGGGTTGGGTGTATGCTGCTATAGCCAAGAAGGCGGTTCAGAATGCTGTAGTGATCACAGGTGTAACACCCCAATTTTAGTTCACCTAAGAACCGAATCAAAAATGTTACGATTGAGTCAAGTCATGTCCAAAGTTGTTGGTCGGTAAGAATCAATCAATAAAATAGATCAAAACAATCAGCTTGGTGTCATGAGAATGGAAAACACTGTTAAATATGTGTCAAAACACATCAAATATAGATAAACATAAGAAAGAAAATAAATACACTAAGCTCAAGTGTGTGTAGTGTTTATCTATCCTTCTACCAAAGTCAACTCTGGATTGAAGACCTACACATATAATATGAAAAGCATCAGTAACGAGTGTTACTGGTTTGAAAAATAACTAGTACAAACTGGCAAATAGGGTATTCCATTACCTACAACAACTTAGGAAACTTTAGAATTGCCTCACACTGGACAATAAGCAAACATACTTAAACAAGTGCCACACACATGTACAACTAATATTTATATTCCTACATACAATACTTATGCCCTCACATCCTCTATATTACACCCACTACAGTACTCAAGTGGCAAAAGAAACGGTTAAGTTAGTGCCACAAATTTCAGAAATGTGCTGCATTACACAGTACCCTCATACTCTGCACTACCTCAAGATTTTAAGGAGTACTAGTAAGGTCCATACAAATCTCGTGCACACTCTTAGTCATAAAAGCCATAAACCCTCATATTTATACATACAAGCTTGGGAGAGGATTTAATACTTAGTTTCTAGATCTTATCTTTTGAAAACCATTAAGGCGTCTCAACCTTGAAGTTTTGTTAAACATGTGTAAAAAACACGGCTAAATGTCTCGACATCGGAGGGATCCGATAAAACGCTGTCAATGTCATCCAACGTCTAAAACACGATTAAACTCGACACGCAGGGAGTCACACAGAGATCAAGCAAAGGGAGAGTCTTATGGACCTGTGGTCCAAGCTCTAAGCGCATCGACACATTTACAACAAGCTCGGGCTTCATAACCTATATCGAAACCCACTATTAAGTAAAATACTGACATCTCTATATGATGCATGCTTGCCGTGTGTACTCACATCATCAATACATCCTAATAGAGAAGACTGTCAAATAAACCTACAAATAAAGATACTGCATGCATGTCAAGACATAATAAAGGAAGTAACTAATAAACAAACAATAAATAAATAAATTCATGAATAAATTGATAAACAATAAACACATGACAATAATAATTCTCTAATCATAAAATAATAATATAATTATACTATATGAATGCACAACTAAACACGGGTAAATATCATATATATTCATGTCAGTAAACATATAAATAATTAAATAATTAAATAAATAATAACTCAATAATTAAATAAATAAACAAATAGTTAATACTCATTAATTATGAATAGTAATAATAATATCATAGTTATACAATACAAGAATAAATAATTAAATACAAATAAATAATAACATACAAGCGAACAAACAAATAGATATAGATATAGATATATAGATATATATATATATATATATATATATATATATATATATACAATTTAGTAAACTTAAATAAGACTAATATTAATAAGTAAATTATCATAAATAATAAGTAATCATATAAACATGCATTATAATCAATAAAAACATGAATAATAAGAAATAAATAATAATAAATAAATAAAATAATAAATAAAGAAAAATTATTAATCTATAGAGGTATGGATTGGGTTAGCTAAAAGAGGTATCGGTTGGGTTATTTCAAAACCCAAAAATTTAGGGCTTTTACCCTAAAATGATCAGCCCTACCTCAAAAAGTGCACTGCATGTCCCAAAAGGGGTTAGGATGGTTCAAAAGGTTATCAAATATATGGCAAGCACACAAAAGACACGCGAGGGGCACAGTCATAACGTCTAACTATATACGAATAAATTGGACCAAACATGAAAAAGCCATGTGTCCAACATCTAAACAGGCATACCGAGCGTCGAAGGAGGCTAAGGTTAGGGAACTTACACCATACCATATACGAACCAGGGCAAGAAGGGCCGCACCCTACTAACCTGATTTAGGTAACAACCGAACCGACACTAAAACCCTTGGGTAAATAGCCTAGGTTTTACACAAATCCCCTCCTCCGAGAGTGACTTTTTGTTCACCTTTTGTTAAAAGGAATTGATTAGGTACCTAATTATGAAGATTTGTTAGGTGATATAAATTTCTAGATCAAGTATATACAAGCTATATATTATGATTTAACTCAACTGAGTCAAAGCGTGATGGTACAATAAAAATGAGATTCAATCAACCTAAAAAATTTGTTTGGCTTTTGATTATTAAGTCGTATAAATACCTAAATCAAGTATATACATGCTAAATATTATAGCTTCTCTTCTGAGATAAAGTGTAGTCACTAGGTCATTGATGGCACAATAAAAATGAGTTTCAATCAACTTCAAAAAATGTTAGGCTTTTGATTATAAATGTGACGCTGCATGAAATTTGTTGTAGAGCTCATTATGAACTTATATTAGGTGTCAGATATATGTGTGTCTATGTGTGTGTGTGTGTGTAAGTTCAAATCCTTACACCAATATTCCTAAACGTGAATGTGCATGTATTGGGATTTACCATAAATAAAATCCCAGAATCAGCAACAACAAAGATAGACTAACAAGCACCCTGGATCCGAAAAACACAAAACTATAAAAATAAAGGAGACACCAAATTTTACATGGAAACACTCAAATTGGTGAGAAAACTAAGATGGCAACTGACCCAAATTCACTATGATTATTGAATAATTAAAATCATAGAATCCTTGGAGAACAAACTACTAAATACAAATCAAACCAATTACGAATTAATTGGATGATTAATACAAGAGAAAGGAAAACCACTATAGTCGGTGAATGATAATGACAAAATGATGAGTCGATGATCCAAATTGAAATCTGGACTCCGATCTTTCACTCAACACCAAATCAGCCCTTCACCTCTTTCTCCCTTTTGATCTCTCACCAATCATACCATATGTTCTGACTCCACAAAAGACCCTTAAGTTAGACATAAGTTTCCACAAAATATGTCTAAATGGGTTACACACATAAATAGGCTTGTTTGCACAACCCAATACCACAGCCCAAGCCATAGCTCCTTCTTGGGCTTCTATGCTAGGGAACACAGAGAGAAACACCAAAACCTCCCCTTCCCAACTCCATGCAACAATCTTAGCCGGTATGGGATGCTCCCACCATGTCTACTCCACCTCTGCAAAACAAGTGCTTATCTTTGGTCAGTAACTTATTAATCAGGTTTGATATATTCTGATCGGTATGAATCTTGGCGAACTCAAGTGTTTACTTTTTGCACATCTCTCACCCAATGATATTTCACATCAACATGCTTACTACATGAATGAAAACTAGCATCCTTGCTCAAATATATTGCACTCTATGTAATACAATAGACCATATATTTATCATGCTTATAGTCAAGCTCATTCAAGAACCTCTTGACAAATAGCGTTTCCCTGCAAGTCTTAGTTGTAACAATAAATTCGGCCTCTGTAGTGGACAAAGCATCATATTTCTATAATCTTGACTACTACAACACAACCCACCAACAAAAGTGACCACAAACCCCGAAGTTGACCTCCTTGTAACTATGCCACCGACCATATCCGCATCATTGTAGCTAACTAATAATGGCTTTTCATTCCCATAGCATAAACATGGCTTGGACGTAACCCTCAAGTACCTCAAAATCCACTTCATAGTTTGTCAATGCTCCCTACCAGGATTTATAAGATGTCTACTCAATGCACCAACCACATATGCTATGTCCAGTCTAGTATACACCATACCATACATCATACTACTGACCGCTAAAGCATATGGAACTTTTGCCATATCTTCCTTCTCTTCTCACTCAAGTAATTCTTTGTCAATTTAAAATGACTTCCACGTGGAACATGCACCTGCTTCACATCTTTCATGTTGAACTATTTAAGTACCTTCTCAATGTACTTTTCTTGTAGCACCCTAAGTTTCCTGGATCCCTTGTCACTGTACATGGATTTGCCTAAAATCTATTTTGTTGGTCCTAAATCTTTCATTGCTAAGGACTTAGCAAGTTCATCAAAATTGCAATTCTAACATTGTACTGTTCAATAATTAACATATCATTAACATAAAGCAACAAAACTATGAAATCAATCTCATCAAACTGTTTGATAATGACACAATTATTCAAGACAGACTTCTTGTACCCCTGGTTCTCTATAAAAGAATCAAACATCTTGTACCATTTTCTTGCAGTTTGTTTTAATATATACAAGCTCTTCTTGAGCTTGCTCATGAGCTTCTCAATCCTTCTAGGATTCCATACAGATAGCCTCCTCAAGATCACCATGCAAAAAGGCTAACTTCACATCTAGTTGCTCAATTTCCAAATTCAAATTGGCTAGTAAACCAAAAATGGCTCTAATAGATGGCATCTTAACAACAGGAAAAAATATCATTAAAGTAAATGCATTTCTTTTGACTGAAACCCTGCACAACTAATCTTGCCTTGTACATTGGTTGTCGACTATTCTCCTCATGCTCGATCTTGTAGACCCAGTTGTTCTTCAATATTTTCCTCCCTTTCGGAAGAACCACCAACTCATATGTATGGTTCTCATAAAGGGAATTCATCTCTTCTTGCATTTCATTCAACCATTGCTTCTTATCTGTATGACTTATAGCTTCACTAAAAGTTTATGGTTAGCCACTTTCAACAAGCTTCACGCCAATGGTGGATTCCTTGTTGATGACACTAGCTCCTGAATCAACGCTCTCAAGTTTTCTAGCTCCCCTTAATGAGGATCTTTTTCATCGTGTTCATCATCACCAATAAAATCATTAGCAATACCATGAAAAAATTCATCCACATCTTCCTCATCATCGCTAGGTAGAAGAAGTGATGGATCAACTTTGGCCTCTTCTTCTTCTCTAACCGAGGAGGTAGTTCACCATCTCTTCTTCAAATCTTCCACAAGTATATTCTTGAGGAGCTTCTTCTTCTATTTCAAAGTTCCCAAAGGTATGATCCTCTCTAAACAGTATATCTATACTCCAAATGAATTTTTTGTTCTAGGGATCCTACAGTCTATGACCAAGCTGGTCATCATCATGGTCCAAGAAAATGGTTCAATCGCTTATGAATCAAGCTTTGCCCATTACTCCTTGGACACGTGCACAAAAGCTTTGAGCTCAAACACTCTTAAATGAGAGTATTTTACCTTCTTATCACCTCAAACATGTCGTGGTACATCACCATCTAATGTGTGTGAGGGTGATCTAATCACCAAGTAATAAGCTATATTCAAAGCTTCAACCCAAAAACTCTTAGACAACTTCATTGTTGACAACATGCTTTTAACTCTCTCATTGAGTGTTCTATCTCCTCGCACTGTGTTGTGTTTTGAAGTGTGAAGAATAATCTTCTTATGTCTAATATTATACTAGCTAATATACTCAACAAATTTATTAGAACAATACTCCACTATCACTTTTAAGATATTTCAAGGGCTTCCTAGTTTCTCTCTTACATAAGATAAAAATCTTTAGAAGTACCAAAAACATCACTCTTATTTTTTATTATATAAACCCACAACTTCTTGGAAACATCATCAATGAAGGTGATAAAATAATGGGAACCACTAAATGATTTTACCTCCCCACATACATCCGTATACACCAACTCAATAACTCTGAATTTCTTGTAATTGTGCGTGCAAATGAAGGTTAATATTGTTTACCTAACAAACAATAGTCACAATGACTGATTGAAGTGTCCTTAAAATTAGGAAGTAAGTTATTAATTTTCAAGGCCTCTAGTCCCTTCTCGATCATGTGTCCCAATTGATGGTGCCACAAATTAGCCATAGCATTAACTAAGAGAACATTTACCTCCCCTTAGACTAGCTTCAACTCACTCTTATACAAAGATCAACACTTCTTCCCCTTGATAATTACGAATGAATATTTCACCAGCTTCCAATCACCTTGTAAAAACTGTAAAATAAATCCACTATTATCAAACACTCCCGTTCACTTGGATCTTCCTCTATTTTTATATCCTCTAGTAACACTCTTACTTCGTGATCTACCTCTTCTTTTTTCTGTCATCAATACCTGAAAATTTAAAGTTAGATTTGATGACTCTAAGGTTTTTCTCCTCAACTCTTCATATGGAAGTGATGCTACCACTAAGTCCATTGTCAATTGCATAACACGACTCACTCACAACTAAATTATCCTATTAAATTATTCCATGAATCCGGCATTGAACAAAGACACAAAATATCTTGTTTTTCATCTATCTTCATGCCAACACCTGTCAACTCCGTCAATAAAGAGTTGGACTCATTAAGGTGATCATGAATTGACACCTTCTTCTTCATCTTTAGATTGTATAACTGTCATATTAGATAAGTCTTATTAATTAAAGACTTATCTTCTTACATTCTATTCAAACTATTTCATAGTTTTTTGGTAGTAGTATCTATTATCTTCACATTAGAGAGGATCTTATCCTCCAAAGTTAAAAAATATTAGCCTGATTAATCCCATCTTTATTTGCAAACTGAACATATATCATCCCTTTTGGCTTAATTTGACTCACATTCAAGGCAATCACACAATTATCATTTTCTATGATGACATAGATATGCACCTTTCATATAGCAAATTCTTTCCCATCAAATTTAAGAATGTCAAATTTTGTATTCTTTGACATTTCGTCAAACATCATATAAACATTTTGTCAAAAAAAATTAATCATAATTGGGCACAACCTAGCTCTAATACTACTTTTTGAAATTCACCAGAAATGAAATCCAGGAATCCGCAAGAACAAAAATAGAATAACAACCCAAATTTATTATGATTATTTAAACAATTATAATCATAAAATCTTTGGAGAATAAACTCCAAATATAGAACAAACCAATCACCAATAAATTAGATGATTAATACAAGAGAAAATAAAGCCTCTGAAGTCGGTGAATATTGTTGATGAAACGATGAGTCAACGATCAAAACTAAAATCCAAACCCCGATCTTCCCCTCAACACCAAATCAACACTTAACCTCTTTCTCCCTTGTGATCTCTTACACAATTTAAGCCACCAACTATACTAGATGTTCTCACTCCACAAAAAATCCTTAAATTAGACATAGTTTACCACAAAACATGTCATAACGGGTTACACTAATAAATGGGCCAAAACATGTCTGTATGCACAAATCAACACCACGGCCCAATTGGTAGTGCCTTGTTGAATTTTTAGCGCTAGAGTACATGGAGGACGGAAACATTAACAAATGTCTGTGTTTGCAAGTCCAAAAGCCACATCTGCAACGTACCTGTAGCCCCATAATGTAAAATGATCAACAAATTAACGCTCTAAAAAAACAAAAAAAGTAACAAACTGCAAGTATGCTTTTTACGTACTTGATTTACATTATCAATAACCAGTCATGATTAATAGATTATGGAGTAATGGAATTGTTTACGCGTCGACTTCAAGCATACTTAGAGTTATTTAATTAATTTTAAATTGAACAAGCAAAAAAATATATAAAATGATAGATTTTTCTCTCTTTGATGCTTGAAATTGATAAATATTTAATTACAATTACTTCAAATATTTAACCAAAATAAAAGAAAATTAATATGTTTTAATAATTTGTTGATTTGATTAAAGAAGATTCTTAAGAGTCAATCACAAAATCTTTCAATAAGGAGCCACTTATGGACTTTGTCTTAGGAAACCATGGTCGGAATGAATTGAACTCGGAGAATTTTGGAATTTGGAATAGAAAAGAAGTTTTAAAACTATGATTAAGATACTCCTCCATGTATGATATTAGAGAAATACTTCGATTTAAAAGGTTGACGGACTATCATAATATGATTTGTCTTCTTGTTTTTATTGTATATTTTAAAATATTTTTAATATATTTTAATCAATTAAAATGAATGTTAGATCGGAGCTTGAATATTAACTCAAGTTTTATTGAGAAGGTAGATGAAGTCATATTGGAGGGATAAAACCATATTACATGTCGTCAAGTTCAAGCCT
Organism: Piper betle; assembly: GCA_033002965.1. Taxonomy (NCBI): domain Eukaryota; kingdom Viridiplantae; phylum Streptophyta; class Magnoliopsida; order Piperales; family Piperaceae; genus Piper; species Piper betle. The sequence goes on along the minus strand of JAURVB010013237.1, from coordinate 76,932 downwards.
TTGGTTTAACTTTTGATAATTTGAAGTGTTTGACAAGTTATATCTTCTAAAATCTTTGAATAATTGCCCATCGTGCATCTCGTCCAAGTGTCTCCAAAAATTAAATTGGATGACAGAAACGCTTACCATGACATCTTAGCTAAAAGGATTAGACCTGCATATTTTATGTAGTCAATTGCATGCGAGCACGACTTAATTTAACAGATATGATGACTCCATTTACCTTATATTATCGGCAGACCATCATCTAGAAACTGCCATCCAATATTATTCGGCCTGAAATTGTTCTAATTATGTTATTCCGGAAAGAGAAACAAAATCAGATAAGATTTCAATCAACTCTTCACACAATGACTTCATGTGTGTCATTATATGTGCACACAATCTATATCTTGAACTATCTTTATTACAGACCATCCCGCTAGCATTCTTTATACATACCACTGTTTATTGATGAAGAGTTTAATTGCTTGACTTTCTTCGTATCTCAAAAGTGTTTATCTTAGCTTTATCTTAGGGACTGGTACTTAATAGCACAGGGATTACGTTCCATCATTTTGGTCATAAATCATAAACGATATAAAAGCTCAGTTATTAAAAAACAACATCATTATAAGTAGCCCCCAATGACTTTATTAACACGAAAGGCATATCCATCGGACTTTTTGCATCGGATTATTCGATGCTAATAACCCATAGCATCAGAATATATACTATTAGCATCGGTTTTCCCATTGCAAAAATTAAGTTTTGTAGTAGTGTTTTGTTCCTCTTTCACACAAACATAAAATTACTATAAAATTTTTTTATGACAGCACAAGTGGTACATCTTAATTGATGTTTAAGTATGAACCTTAGAGTTAATTGGCACGAACCGTAATTGTCCTCTTATAAAGCTGTTAATTAATTCCAAATCGAATAATGACTTATTTTGCATCCATCTTAATATTACTTTCATCTCTATCACATACTTCTAGTCCATGCTGCTCTTCCTCATGGACCAACTTTCCACCAAACAAAGCAAAATCAGCCAGCTTTTTGATAAAATTTTCTTTTCAAACTCAAAGAGATACATATGCATCGTACATCAAATGTTGTAGGCATATTGCTCTAACGACTAAATTAGCTTATATACTAAATCCTTGTACATAAGAACTCTAAGAAAATATCAACACTTGGTCTGTTGTGCGCAGAGCAGCAAGACCTAGGTCTGTTGTGCGCAGTGAAGCAAGAACTAGGGCTTTCGTCACAATGATGAGTCAACCAGTCCTGCATCTTGAACTTGATCTAACTAGTGCTTCATTAATTAAAGGCTTTCGTGTAGAAGTTAAATCATAAGCAAAGACTTAGGGATCTGGATGTAAAACACGAGGGCTTGAGCGAGTCTTCAAAGAGTTCAATCGAAATTGTTTTTCTTGTTGACGTGTAAAAGAAGCAAGCCAGGAGAAGGATAGATGATGATAGCAAGGCCAGTATATATCACAACCAGCTCTCTTTGTCACCTTCTTGGACAGCATGCATAAAATCAAACCATGAATCCTGCTAGTCCCAGCTTTTATTGGTATTAAATACTACGAACGAGGGGCCTGGGGTGCTTGTGATAGAGACACTTGCCTACTGAAGCCTTTGCATATTCACCCCGAGTATGTACCATTTGATTTCGTTTATGTCCATGCATTCCATGCGTGTTCCGGATAACTTCGTTGGATGCGATAGGACTTACAGTGTCCCCGTTTCTAATAGCTAAAACAACTAAGACGAACTTCATAGGAGCTAAAGATAAACATATAACTACAATTTTTAAAAGTAGCTTATAATAACACGTAGCCGAAGGTGTTGAGCACTCATTTATGCCTCAAGGATTACATTAATAATTGATTAGCTTCATCATTTTTCGACATAACTATATACCCTACCATATGAATCCGAATGATTGATCCATTATTATTGATGACATTGATGACTATTCAAGTGCAAGAAAACAAGGCATTAGTGACAACAAAATCCTTCACTTATGTTAGTGACAATGTTTTTTGCAACAAATCTATAGCATTAGTATATTTGCCCTGTTTTCTTGTAGTGTTCAGTGAGTACTTTAAAATATGGACATACACAAATAGTTTATCTAAGATATAATGTGTAACGGTTCAATATTTATTGCCTAGAACTGAATGAAAAGTTCGAGGAGGGATATGGTAAAATGAAAGTTACTAAATTGTTGATTTCAAGTTATAAGAGAGACGTACATAAACATTTCACATTAAGTTTATTATTATCATTGAAAAATCTAAAATATTAAGTGAATCTTAACCTTTGAATAGACGCTGAGTCTGATTCTATTACATCTTCAGTTATATACTATATCCGAGCTCTTATTAGTAAGTTGAAGGGTATATAAATAGTTGTTCAATTAGATATATAGTATTATGAAGAATATGAAAACCAGGAGAGATGGTAACTATATATAAGTCATATATTTGTCCATTTTTAGTTCCAAGAAATAGTACATATGAGTTGTTTTACCAAAAACGGAGAAGTTATTTTGAAAAACTAGGCAGTGGGAGAATCTATTCATAACGAAATACTGTAAATATAATAAATAATAGCTATACTTTCCCTTGGTTGGTTTTAGGTTCTAGCGGCCGCCAGTTCGACGAGTGTGCTATCTTCTCAAGAAAAATGTAGAAATTTTGGTTGAGTGATTTCTGTTTTGATTTGGCACCGACAAGCAAGCAGCATGATCCAGCCACTCATGCCACGTGGCACCGGCGAATCACTCTTGAAGCAAAAGGCAGCCAGTTGAGAACACTAAGTAGCCCGGGGGAGTCGGGCAAGATGAAGACATTTATGGCTATGTCCAGGGGCAACGAAGATCTGGTAGCGCCAGTGTGGGTATTATTACTGGGACTGGGTGGTAACCGCCAGCACGATTGCCCACCAATTAGGGTCAGACGGAATTGGCTCGATCCAATCCACCGTTGAAAAAGTTGATTTGTTTAGCCAACCAACTCAAAGCACTCCTATTCTAGACTATTTAAGACAATGTATTCGCCTTTTTACTAATAATCACACCCTGTTCTGCCCCCTAATTTTTGTGGTAAAAAAGTCATTGCCTACTAAGTTTTATTGGTTGTAATGAAAATTCTATCTATGTATCTATTCTATTCTATCTATCTATATATAATAAGAGAACCATTTTTGACAAATGTCCTTCACTTTTAATGGAAGATTAGAAAATGACTCAATATAATTGGTTGTGATAATAAAATAATCTTTAAAAAAATAGTTTAAAATTTTAATAAGATTTTTTAAAATCTCCTTAAAATTTAATCTAATTTTATAGAATTGTTTCCAACTCCTATTAATATTATTATTTTCAAAAAAATTTAATTAACTAAACTAAAACATGATAAAGATGGAAAATCTAATCTTTTAGATTTTTTACAAATCTTATTAATCTAATTATTTTCGGAAAATTTTAATTACTTAAATTAGTAATATGTTAAACACATCTCTTTTTATTTATTTTTTAGTTTAAATTTCTTAATCTATGTAAATTTTAGAGTTTATATCAGTTTATGAGAATGTTTTTATTTGTGAATATCCAATGTCCATATTTGTGCCTGGGTCGATTAGTGGTTGCAGATTATTTTGCGGACGGACACAGATAATCTCCCCATATTTAATATACTTTTTTTGAATTTTAAATCAATTAAGCTTGACATATGATTATCTTTTAGAATTTTTCCAAATCTTATTAATATTATTATTATTGTAAAATTTTAATTAATTACATTAGAAATATGCCAAAGGTAGAAAATCAGAGTTGATAAACACATGTTTAATTATTTTAGTCTTTTTAATTATTCAAATTCAAATTCCAATAAAGAAATAAAATGTAAATTTTATTGTTATTATCATTAAAAGAACTCTATCAGATTTCTAATTTAAATAACTAAAATATAAACACCTATTTTTCCATCTTTATATATTGGATGAAAATATTCATCAACTTAAAATTTCAAAAATAATAATAATAAATTAAACACCTTTTTTCACCTTTATCAGATTAATAATTCTATTAGTTACAAAATTCTGTAAATAATAAAAAATATATGAGTTTATTAACTCATATGTCTTCATCTTCATTGGATTTATAATTTGATTAATTAATTGATTTGAATTCTAACAAGGGTATTAATAATTATAATTCAAATATATTAATTTTTTGAAAGTATAATAAAATACAAAAAAGGTAGAAAATTGAATGGAACATGTAGGGCATATTGCACAATAAGTGCAAATATATTGAAGAAAATAATAATCTAGAAAGGAATATATTTTTCTAAAAAATATCTATTGACAAAATGATGATATAATATAATTAAATTTAATCATGTCATGGTATATTTTAATTTTATATGTTATATATTAGTAAGCAATAGATTTAGATTTGGTAGAGGGTTAATATAATTTTTTATTCTTCGTCTTCTCCTTCTTCTTCTTCTTCTTTTCCTTCTTCTTCTACTTCTCTTTCTCCTTCTTCTTCTCCTTCTTCTACTTCTCTTTCTCCTTCTTCTACTTCTCCTTCTTCTTCAACTTCTTCATCTTCTTCCTATACTTCTGCTTCTTTTCCTTCTCCTTCCTTTTTTTTCTATTTTTTCTCTTTCTTTTAATTCTTTTTCTTCCATAGTATCAAAAGGGTGTCGAGGGCATGGACCCTAAACTAAAATACATATAACTATAAATGACAAAATTCTTTATAATTAGATGCATTTCCTAACGCCAACCTTCATTTTCCTTCCTCCATGATTGGAACTGCTAATGCAAAGGCATTGGTAGAAGGTTTATATATAATGTAAAAAAGAAAATAACAATTAATTATAATTAGAAAAAATTAAAATGTAAGACAATTATTTGTAAGTATAAATAATATATAAAAGAAAAAATAGTACTTACCATAAAATTTAGAATTCTACGTCAACATATCTTCAGCTCCGAATCTCAAAATTTTCAACCGTCTTTTGTTAAACATAAAATTATTTATCTAGATAATTTCGAGGAGTGAATGATGAAAACAAGAAATATGTACTGTATGAATTAACCTGCCATAAAATACGCAACGCGAGATAGCCTTCAAAGTGTTTAATTTCTTATTGTTGTTGTTAGAGTACACAAAATGACGTAGGAGAGTAACGCTTGAACGTCACGCTTTAGTGGGTGAGGGCTTCACCTACACATTATTAACACAAGTGTTAAATATCAAACTTCGTTGTGCAACCGAACAAGCTCCCGTTTTGGATTGCCTCATCAACTTGCCTCCTCTCCGTTATTGATGAACAAGATGAGTTGATTTTGACGGCAGCAAATCGTGACCTGAGGCGGTGTTCAGAGAAGAGAACTCTCGTTGGAAGGGAGCAAGAATTAGCTAGCTGGTAGTTCATGTGTCCTGGTGGTGCAAGTCAAAAAAATTGACAGTTTCGTTGTTGATTAGGTCAAGTTATCATCCGCGATTTAGCAGTTTGATCAAAGCCTTCAAATTAAGAAGCGAAGTTTTGATCTTCATCTGGTCGACCAAATAAGTGGGTTGGTTAGAAATTGAAAGTAATAGAAGAAGATTTTGCTTAATGAGTTGAGAAAATGGAGAGATCGGGAGAAGATCACAAGGATGAGACTCTGCCTCCGGGGTTCAGATTTCACCCGACGGATGAGGAGCTCATCACCTACTATTTGACAAATAAACTCTCTGACTCGTCTTTCATTGGTAGGGCAATTGCTGATGTTGATCTCAACAAGTCCGAGCCTTGGGATCTCCCAGGTAATTTAATTTACTCTTTGCAAAATTATGTTTACAACTATTTTCAATATTTAATACATGCACCGAGCTTGGTATAATTCGTTGTCGTAGAATGAACACGGATTATGCACGAGATAATTAAGTAACAATGTAATTTTGTGAGGAGTGGTTAATACTTTGCTTCCCATATTTTTTTTGCCGATATTTCCTATTTCTTGTTTCATAAATTTATTAGTCTTTGTAAGGCGAAATTAATGCTGGTAGTTTAACTGGGTCCATAGAATTACAAGAATGCGCATAATAATTTTGTCCAATTAAAAGCTTGGTAGTGGTTTTGCATATTGGATGTTTATAAAGGAAATTGATGCAGGGAAAGCGAAGATGGGCGAGAAAGAATGGTATTTCTTCAGCCTAAGAGACCGCAAGTACCCAACAGGGGTGAGAACAAACCGGGCGACAAACGCCGGGTATTGGAAGACAACAGGGAAGGACAAAGAGATATTCAACAGTACCACCTCTGAGCTAGTAGGGATGAAGAAAACGTTGGTTTTCTACAGAGGGAGGGCTCCTAGAGGGAGAAGACCAACTGGGTCATGCACGAATACCGTCTTCACTCCAAGGCAAATTTCAAGAGCTCCAAGGTACCTTCCAATCAGTACACTGGATTAGATCAAATTTAGATCAACACCCATATAATTATCAGATCTCACGCCCTGCATCTATAACAATACCCATATTTAAATGTATTTAACATGTTGGGCGAAAGGAAGAAGCTGCATGGCAAGGGATGCGTGCTAGGACGTTGTTTTTAGTAAGACACAAAGAAAGAAAGTTCTGACTTGGTTTAAGGGAAACCGTGAACTTATCGTCCGGTTTACGACAAACCACTCGATCACTTTGTACGAGAGTACTATCTCCCACAAGCTTTTCGAAGAATTCCAGCAAAATGCCTGCAATTATTCTTCGTTCTTTCTTAGATAATAATATTAATACTAGTACCATCTATTAGCTAGGATGTCTCGTTGATAACGGAAATCCTTTGTGCATGCATCTCGAAAATTTTCCAAATTTTCTTTACTTTGCATTTGATGGGCATGATAAAATTATTATATAGGTATGATCCAGGTAGATAATATAATCAGCTTAATGAATTTAAGTCGGAGAAAAGTGATGATAGTTTTAGTGGTGCAATACTTTCTCATAGATAATATTTTCTTCCCTCTAAGGTTAAGTGTCACATTTGATCTTGTTCTTTTTCGAGGCATGATTAACTAATTATAATGTATACTATGTTATTAATGAGAAAGATAAAGAAGTTTTATATGCTTTTAATTTATGAGATCATCATCGCTAATTGACACATGAGTATTCATGCTCTTCATACTAAATTATAAGCAGGACGAGTGGGTGGTATGCCGGGTGTTCCAAAAGAGCGGAGGCGCAAAGAAATATCCACAGACAAGAGCCAGTACCTACAACAATGACATGGCCACGGCTGTCGTGTCAGGCCTGATGCAGGGTGGTGACATGTACCGCCATGGGATGGGACGGAACGACATGGTTGGCGAGATTAACCGGTCCATGAGAGGAGCACCGCCATCCATGAACATGGCCATGCAAGCGGCCCAGCTCAACTTTCCCAATACTTTCACCGTTTCCGGCCTCAACTTGAACCTGGGTTCATCCAGCGGCCATGCCGGCCTTAGAGTTCCTCAACCGGTCATAGGCAACCAACTGCCGGTGGTTCATTACCAAGATCACCAGCTGCCACAGTCCGCCATGCAGGGGGTGCTTCGTTCCCATCGACAATGGGGGCTTGATCTGCACCGACCCAAATGTTGTTGGTCACAACAGGTTCCATAATGTGGAGCCTTGTGTGGACTTTGATGGCTACTGGCCTTCGTATTAATACATTATCACATGCTGTGTTACTTGTTGATGTATGTTATATGTTCATCTCTGTTGGGCAGCTAATAATATTACCAGGAAACAAGGTAGATTTGATAGAAAGCGAATTGTTTCTTCTTCGTTTGAGAGAATCTTCATATTTGGTTCTTATTTGTTGGCATATATTTCAAGTATAATTTAGTGCACTTGCTGCTATTTGTAACTCAAACACGGGAAGCAGCTCAACCATGCTAGAATAGTATTCGACAAATCAGATGTTTTTGTTTATCTTTTAATTTATATTTTAGTGGTTTTGTATTGTAAACATCGTTGATCTTCAATCTGAATAAAATAATTACAATGTTATGGATCTTTTCTTACTAGTCGTTTTTTAAGGTAGTCAATTTTTGTTCGGCCCACCAAATCTCAGTTCCTTATCTTTAGAAGAGGAAGGTTTACAAGCCCTCCCTGAGATTTAGGTTCATAAGCCCCCCTTGTGACGAAGGGGAGCATCGAAAGCTGGCAAGAGTATTAACTCTCTCCGACCCTTGGGTACAAAGAGCATCTGCAACTTTTCTCCGGTCTATCCCTTCCCAAATCCCGTGCCATCCCCTCCGCTGACTATCTCTCCGACAACAGCAACGAGTAAATCGCGGGTGTGATGGTGGGTCAATGACCAACTTGTCGTATTTCACAAATTCACTGGTCTCATCCGGTTAACAATAAAAGATATTCATTATGAAAAGCTTGTTTAGTTGATTGATTATAAAATATGTTTGTTGGAAAAAGAGATGAGGAAACCTCCGTGTTTTGATGATTGGTAACATTGGTTAGTATATTTCTTTGATAATTGTAAGCTAAGAACAATGATATACATTGGTGTATGTGCCAACATCGAAGCATTTTTAATTCTTTTGCAGTTCACTCGTTTATTAAGTTCATTTCATTTCTCCCTTTGAAATCTACCAATCTAATTCCGTGGCACCCACCACCAACAGCATTGCTGCATTCGCGTTTCTATAACATGTTCGCATCAAAACATTATGTGTACCCTTGATGTCATCATTTTTGGTAGATTCACCCACTTTGTACAGCCTTAATACTTCTTGTTAATTTTCGTTTTAGGAAAGTGTTTGGGGTCAGCGGTCATAATTCTTGACAAGTTTTGAATCTGTGATTTCGGGTTCAGCGGTCATAATTCTTGACAAGTTTTGAATCATTTTAGCTGTACTCTAAGAGGTAGATTATTCTATACACTTTTTCATTGCCTCAATCACTATATCACTACATAGTTTTCAACAAGAATAAGAGCTATAACTGATGGTGAAAATGAAAGCACATGTTTCAAGTAGCAAGTTCTTAAAATTCTTTATGCGGGAGATTATTTCTTCTATTGGTGTTTCATGTGAAATTTAGTTTTTAAAGGATGCATGATTATTGGAATTTTTTATAATGTCATAATGATCTGAATATTTTGCAAATCAATTGTTCGTCATTTGCTGTAGAGCGTTTAAAACGATTGCTTGAGTCAGCGGAATACTTTGACGACTTTGACAGGGTTGTCTTTTGCGCTCTTTGTTGGGTTATTTGTGTTTTTTTAATCACTCTTTCTTTTATTTTTGTTGTTCCCGGACGGGTTTTATTAGTAACTTGACCAACGAAGTCATTTTTCAAAATAGTCGACCCAAGTTGAAGATATTTCATACCACTAGACTAAGTTCAATATGTGGATTAAATTATTTTTTAAAATAATTAACCTAATTTGAAAATTGATCAGTACATCATCATTATCAATATGTATACGTGGGAGAGAGCTAATTAACATCACTTAAACAAGTAAATTAATTCTTTACAATCCTTAGACCAGTATAAGATTGTAAGATTGAACAAATAAGTGAAACAATTTAGCACAAGTAATAGTAGACCAATAAACATAAACAAAAACTAATTAAGGTAAATAGAAACTCAAATAAGTGTGTTGTATGTGAGACAACAACTACAAGCTCAAACTCTCTAAGATGCTTGCTTTCGTAAATTAATTAAATCATACTAGTCTATAAATGACCTTTGTCTTCTTCACTTAGTTCTTTTAAGCGATCAATTTAAATATATGAGAGCTAAGTAAAGTGTAAAAAAAGTGAATCAAAAAGAAGATCAAGTAGAGGATGAGTGGAGGAAAGGAGAGTGACGAGCTCTAAGGATGACTGATGGTAGTCCTAGAGAACACTAGAGGGGATTTGGGAGGAGTGGGAAGGGAGTGGAGGTGGAAGGAGGTCACAAGAGAGTGGAAGGAAGGGGTGAAATGGAATGGGAAAACGGATTTTTATAGAATTTGGGAACAGTGATTACCCTAGGGCATGGGCTAGGCTCTAGGGTGCTAAGACCTTAAGCACTATGGTGTTTGGGTTGGCCCTGGGTACCGACCAAGCTGGCCAAAGTGAAGCTGCCACCCATCTGCCACTGCTAGGACATGTGATAAGCGCCAGTGCGCTCCGTGGACAATAAAGCTCTAGGAGAAGGAAACCCTAGGGTTGAAGCAAATCTGATAGGTGCTAGGACACTAGGTGGGCACCTAGGCGTCCATGGCTTGATTCCTGAGCGAAAATCAAACTTGGCTGAGAGCTAGGGAGCTAGTCCAATGCCTGGGAGCTCAGCCAATTTTGCCGCTTACCTAGGTTTTCACTAAAATAAAGCACACAAGTTGACTAACACACGAAATGCATCTAAACACTCATAAACGCAACCTTATAGTCTATCTACAACACAACATCCACCATGATAATAAGAAACATCATGCCAATGTAGTGACCAACGGAGTGTACTGTCTGACCCCAGGGCGACTAGAGACTTGGCACACACATAACAAACATATCCTCATAACATATAAGCAGCTAAAATTGACCGGTCACAAGCTCTTTGGTTTGATTCACATGCGAACAAACACTAAAACCATTGGGCTAATGGCCTGAATTTTACAACCTAACCCTACTTAAGAAAATTTGTCGTAATATTTATCGAAGGGGGTAAACACACAAACATCAAAAATGCCAAAAAGAAGCTACGGGAAAAACAACTACCACAATGCATCACCATCGAAAGTGAAGAGTTTGAGGTAGAAGGCTCGCATCACATCCTCGTGTTCCCAAGTTGTACTACTTTCTTGCGAAGAGTCCTTTGGAAATAATCTAGAATCTGAACAGCCAAATTCGAGCTCTCATACGATAGCTTGTACGAACCATCCAATGCATACTTCTTTAGCATAGAGATGTGGAAGACTAGGAGCACTACTAATAGGCATGACGGTAGAGTAAGTTTGTAGGCAACCTCTCTAACGTGCTCAAACACCTCAAATAATTCTATATATTTGGGGCTTAACTTACCTCGTTTCCTGAACCCCACGCCTCCTTTGGCCAAAGATGTAAAACCTATGACCCAAGTCAAAGTTTTATAGTTAGAATAAGTCGGTTTGACTATTATTTTTAGTCGAGTCAATTTCAGGACACATGAACTGAGCCGAGGCCGGTCGTGTGTTATAAACCATGAGGTTCATTTTTACCCAAATATATGATGATAATGTCAGTAAAAAGCAGCAGTATGAGTTATCAGAATATATGAGAGTATACCCAAATTTTTTTATTTATTTATTTTAGTATTAGATCATACAATTACTTTAGTCCAAATAATGCATTATGGCATATTATATGGTAGTTTGGGTGGCTTATTAGTTATGTCATTGTGATGTTATAGTATGTATTATATTTTATGGGGTTTTCTTATTTTTTGGATTTTTTAGAATTTATTATGAGTTACTTATTATTTTCACTCGAGTCAAACTCGAGTCCAGTTTTATTCACAAAACTACCACCAAACTCACCACAGCCTTTTCTCTCCCTAACCCCAATGCCACCCCTGTCATTACCATTGATGACCCCTCTGGCTGTTGCACCGCCGCTGATCGACGCCACTGTGTCGTCATCGTGTTGTCCTGAACATCCCCGTCTTCATGATGCCAAATGCCGTGAGATCGCACTGCCCTTCCAGGTGTCAATTCGCTACCGCCGTGTCGTGACACCATCCCCTCCAACCCCTTGATCATTTCTCCCAAACCCAGCGCCGCTGTCGAGGCTAGCCGTGGCCTGATCAGACAACCTGATTGACCCAGATTAACTCGTCGCCGCCGGCATGAAAACATGCTCAGAGTATGGATTAGAACACTACGTAGCCTATAGGATGTGTGAATGCATTATAAGCGGGCATTAGTTTTTAGTTTTGATGTGTAGATATGGAGTAGGAGCTCGTCGCCTAGGCATGAGAACATGCTTAAAGCTTCTTCCAGGTCTGTTTGAGACTCATTCCCTATTTTATGTTCTATTCCATTGTATGTTTGCTTTATTACTTTCAGGATGGGTTAAGCGGTGTTTTATTAGATCCCACTTAATCCGAGTTATTTAATCAATCGATTTTCTAGATTAATAACCCTCGACAATAAGATCACTCGAGTTTGATTTTGAAAATAAGATCCACCACAATTTGCTTTCAGGCTTATTATATAAATCCCTTCACAGATTTATATATAGTTTTATCATGTTTTAGTGAGATGAGAGATGGAAAAATCGACTCACACATACTATGAGTGGGTGCACGTGCCAATTAAAGCGGGCTCTAGATTATTGAAAGGGTTGTTCCATTCCCAAGGGATTTTGACAACTCTCGATTTGAGTTCCTCACACCTGGAGAAACGGGGAGGTTTACTGGTATTGTTTAGTACAACGCACGTTTAGACTTGTGGTTCAAAGGGTTCTAAAAGCAAACTTGAGAGTACTCGGCTTTTGTGCTCAAAGCTAAGACTTATTGAGGAAAGGAGAGGCCAAGACAATTATGCATTTATTCCTTTTAGGAAATTTGTTTTTTTCAATTTAACATCTCAAAATGGATGATATCTATTAATTTTTTACTCAAGATGAAGGCTAGATAAACGTTGTCTAAATATGGATGAAAGCTATTAAATATAGACTTTTGAAAGCGTTCTTTCAATTTTGGGTTTACAATTCTAAACATTTTATTTTTTGGATACATATACTATTGACTTGTGTCTTAAGTATTTTGTAAAAAAATTAAAACATAGGTTGAAACTTGAAAAGATATTTTATTATTAAGATAGTTTATATAAATATGTTGATAGATTATTTTTGTTAGTTTTTAATCTTTATAATTGCATGTGTTTCTTCAAAATGAGCTATTTTCGAACTTATGATTGATTGATTTTGAGCTCCTAAATGAGCTGGTTTCAAGCTCTCAAACTAGTTGGTTTTAAGCTCTTAAACGAGTTGGTTTCGAGCTCCTAAACAATATCTATAATGACCTGGCCCAAAGTGCAATGTAATAGGCTAAGTCATTTCTTTAAACGTGGTTAACCAAGTTAAAGATTTATAGTTCATTCCCACTTATAAACAGGATCTTTGCCCGGTAGGTATTAGATATAGGACTAAGTTGAGGGATATCGCAATCCACCCACTTTAGCAAATTTCATCCCCAAAATTCCTACACACAGCTTCTGTTACTAGCTTTAGCACACATCCTTCTCTAGGCTATGACCGGTAGCCTTAGCCAACGTCCGTAGTCCAGCCCACCATCTAATAAGGAACTAGATTGCTCTGATACCATTTGTAACAACCCAGCCCAAAGTGCAATGTAATGGGCCTAAGTCATTTCTTTAAAAGTGGTTAACCAAGTTTAAAGAGATGACTTAGCTCATTATATTGCACTTTTCATCGATTTCTTTATGGCCGATCTTGCATGCATGGATGCCAGGCTGCGATAGCAAATGGCAAAAACAAAGGCGAGGGTGATTGGTGAAGAGATCCAGCAGTCCTAGGCGACAATGGGTTCCGATATGGTCGGGGAAGATCACTAGAGGGTCGAGGTATCGTGGTGACCACCCGACCGCGGTGGCATTGCTCACCGGCGGCTGAATCGACAACGCAAGCACGTCACTAGGTGTGGCGATGTCGGCGTTGCAGCGGCAAGGCGGCTGGGGTTGTTCGGGGCGACACTATGACGGCATGGCAGGGCTGGACGGCGACAATCGACGGAGGCCGAAGGCGATCGGCGGCGGCGACAACTTGTATGGTGGGAGGATGGGGTTTGGAGAAGAGAAGTGTCGGAAGGGAAGAAGAAACACTCTGGTGGCAGACTCGTAAATAAAATTTGACTCGACACTGGCTCGAGTCAAGAATAATACTAATTCATAATAAATCCTTAAAAAAATCCAGAGGCTTGACATGGAGGTAGAAATGCAAAGCTTATATCTGCCTAAGTAACTAAACAACCAAATGATAAACATTATAATATAACTCGTGTTAATATTATTATTTTTAATGATTATGGGTTACGATTGCTAAGCTAATTAATTATTGTACGAAATTGCCTTGAGTAAGAAAATTACGGTAAAGATAAGTTGTTGATAATTAATCGGTGTACTATAAGGTATTACTTTATATCGGATGGTTATAAGTGATCAATAAAATAAAGATTTCACCTTTACCATATTAAATTAATACTAGATAGATAAAGTAGATTATTTTAATAACAAGTTCGAAAGGTAGAAGAATAGGCTATTACACTATAAGTGTGCTGATCACAAGCGGTGAACCTAAATAGTTTAGAGAAAATAAATAAAGTTTGAGTCTTTATTGAGCTGAACGATTTAAAATAATTTAAATTAGTATTATCATTGAATTAGGATAACACAAATTATTTTAAATAATTTAATAGAACGACTTAATTAATTGTCAGGTAAATATTCAGAATTTATAAAAAAATTAATAAATTATTATAGGTATACCCAAGCTTTTATTTAATGAAGTATCTAATATTCACTAAATTGGTATTAACAATGATAGTAATTAAAGATTTAAAATCGTAAGCTAAATCGTTGAGATCGTTGGTTAAGTAATTATTGTCTCAAAGGAAACTATACTAATAATGGTAATTAAATACTTGGTTATATGTTAATAATCATTTATCATTAGTAAAGTATGAATTGTGATTTAAATAACTAATTTAAAAATGTAAAGTATGACTTAAGTGATTAGGTCACATAAATGATTAATAACCTAGCTAGGCTTGTTGTAAAGGCTGAGAACTTAATGTTTAATATTGTTGAATGTTATATGCTTTATGTTATCAAGGGTTAATAAGGATATATTAGGTCTTTTAGTTTCATGTATTTCTACTCGAATAAAATTATACTTATGTATAATTTTATTTTCTTGTTCAGATTAGGATCGTCGGTCTCGGTTGAGAGTTCAGTTGCGAACTATCTAGGTGTATATAATTATTTGAAATGTTGTATTTTCTTTTGGTATGGTCAGCCTGAGCCTAGATTCGACCACCATACATCGAGTGCAACTGGGGTCAAGGAATTGACTCAGTCCAACACGGGGCTGCACCTTTAAAAAAATTACACTGTGGGAGTCTTGGTCGACTTGAGTTCATATCTGACCACCATGCGTCGAACACAACCGAGGTCAATGAATTGACTCAATTCTACATAGGCAACACCCCTTGAAAGATTAAATACCTAGTCTCATGCCGAAAGGGGCGATAGGGCACAGTAGCGCAAGACAACTCATTATGCACTTGTGATACCAAGAGGGTCGACTCAATGACAAATATCGGTAACTATAAGCCGTGGGCCACCTAGCGTGTGTGCGCATACATGGGATTGTAATTGGATAGGTGGCTATCCCTCCCAGCATAATTGGAGCTCAACATAGGCTCATAAGTACTACAAGTCTCGAGAAATGATAATAGGAATTATATTGACTTGTTTCATTTAATTATGTAGCTTAGTGGTTTTATCACTGTTAAGCGTTTAAAATATACAATATTTACCCAGGTTTTTTAATATGATTTTGTACTTCTCGGGTATAAACATTATTAATTAAGTAATATTTTACTTTATTATTTTAGTTAATTAATATTTTATTATATATGCTTAACTTTGATGTTTTAATACAGAAAAAGATGAATAAATTAAGCTTTGGATTTGATTGGTCATGACACTTGGCGCTACCCAATGGCTACAATTCATGATGTTCAATGGAGTCGAACAGTTGGAAACTTGAAGGGACATTATAATTAATTAGACTACGTCGATTTGTGAACACCCTTTTCGAATTCTTGTATCTCCACTTCTATATAAAGGGGTGGTCATTTGTTGTTGATCATATCTCATCTCTTGGCTTCAGATTGTAGTAGAAGTAGTAGTTTTAGTTTTTGTAATTTCTTTCTCTTTCGTAATAAAAGTTAGTTTCTTCTTTATATTGTTTTTCTTTATATTGTTTTCTATTTTTATTATGGAGTAGTCTATTATTTCGTTCTAGAGAAGAATGGAACTTAACATGATTTAATTGAATTTATTTCAAGCTTTTACTCTTTTATTCAATCGGAATGTTTGAATTATCATATTCTTAATGCTAAGAATAGATTGATCACCTATTTCTTAGATCATGAGGTTTAATTAGATTTCGGGAGAAATTAATTAGATTAGTCATTGATAATTCATCATACGACGAGTCTTTTGACTTGTTTGTCGTTGTGGTCGGAAGATACACAACACCGTATGCGGTTGTAAGGAAATTCTTAATGCATTATTTTGTTGATTAATCAATTATCACCGGGAGGTAGAAATTGAGGCAAAATAATAGAAGCATGAAGGAGCGGGAGCCACCATGTCATATAATTATCCTAGATCGACAATCCGAGGGAATAAAAGATAAAAGTAAGATATGATGAAGATTAAATTCATATTAAGGGAAATTCGACTCTAGAACGAGTTTTATAATTTTAACTTCTCTTTTTATTTAAGTTAGTATTTAGATTCCGTTAAGTTAATTATTTCTGTTTTGTTCTTAATTTTATTTTCTTTAATTAATTTAAGACAATTCATCTCTCTGTGGGAACGATAATCTAATTTATCATCATACTACTTGTTGCGACCATGTATACTTGCATGTCACTGAAAATAGTCTAACAAGTTTTTGGCGCCGTTGCCGGGAGATCGAATTTTCTTAATTAATTTAGGATTAGAATTTTGAGTGTTTTTCTTTTCTTTTTAGATTTTAGTGTCTGATTATATTTAAAGAAAAAAGAAAAAAATAAACTATATCATTGTCTTCTTCCTTCTATTATTTATTATCATTTGTTTATTAGTACGGTCACCCTTTGTCTTCTTGTGATTCAAAGATTGAAAGCATTTGAGAAACTTGTGTGCCGCTGGAAGAAGAGCACAAGAACCAATAGAGGAAGAAGCCATGCATTCATGGAGGACTACCGAAGTTTTAGAATTAGATGCACTTACTGCTTTATCTGCTCAGGTCAGTGTTTTAACTAATGAAGTTCAAATTCTTAATATACAGAGACAGGTTAATGTTGTGGAGCCAAGGTGTGAATGGTGTGGACAAGGACATTTTACAGGTCAATGTGCAACAGATCAAGTTAATTACGTAGGCAACTTTATTTGGAACAACAATCCCTATTCCAACACCTACAATGTGGGCTGGTGCAATAACCCAATTTTTCATGGAATAACTCTCCACAACCGGTTGCTGTTCCCACTAATCCACCACCACCATCACAGCATTATCAACCCCCTTCACTTTCTTTTCAGCAACAACAACAACCGGATTTGATCCAAATGTTCAATTCCATGCAACAAACTATGCAACAATTCATGCAGAATCAGCAACAACAACAACAGTTTATGCAACAAGTTATGGTGCAATTAAACAAGGAACCAAGTGAGCGACCCAAGGGTGTACTTCCTAGCCAAACAGAACAACCAAGGAATGATGGTCAAGAGCATTGCAAAGCTATAACAACCCAGAGTGGTATTACTTTACAGGAACCAGTTCAGCCTAATGAAGTTAAAGAAAAAGATGAAAAACCAAATAACGAAAATGAACTCAATACATTGGTTAGCTTACTCGGATGCAAAGGGGATCAGTTTAGTAACTCATTACATAAATCCATAAATTCTCTTTGTGAAGAAGATATTGATGTGGATGAGATGGTTAAATTATTAGATTCACAACCAATTTTGCCTCAACGATTCAAAGTTATGGAAACCTCAGATCTACCATTCCACAAATTGCTGCCATTAATTGAAGTACCACCTATTTTGAAGCTAAAGCAACTTCCAAAACATCTCAGGTATATTTTCTTAGGGCTTAATGACACTCTTTCTATTATTATATCTTCAGAGCTAACTATATTGCAGAAAGAGAAGCTGATTAGAATACTAAAAGATCATAAGTCAGCTATTGCTTGGACTATAGCAGACAAACATGACATCTGGTGTGGTTGCTGGTCATTTTCTCCTGGACAAAAGTTTTTTCCATATGGTGCAATTGAAATTAAAACTGAAGAAGGAGATTGATCATTTAAAGTCAATAAAGCATGGGTCAAGTTCAAATTCAGTTATTCATGATAATCATCCACCGACTAATTGATATGAGGGAGTTCTCTTTCACTTTTTTTATTTTTTATTATTTTTGAGGACAATGTTTAGTTTAAGTTTGGGGGTGATGCCTTAATTTTATGCATATTGTTCATGCTTGACTCATGTTTAGATTTAGATATACATATATATAGTGTAGTTTAGTGTAAAAATTTCATTATGCAATGGTATTTTAGTCTCTTGGTTCAATGATAGATACATGTGAATTAGTCTTACCTTTCTTGAGAAAACTTGATTAATTGATATGAGGGATGAACTGAGTAAAAGATTGCATTCGAGAGTTGGTTCTCTACCTTATAATATTTTCACAATCCTTTGGTTTAGATGATTTCAATGAATGTTTTGCAATAAGGATTGTACATGATGGTCATGACTTTTAGAATTTGCCCTAGCGACTTTCGAGGCGAAATATTTGGTTTGTCATGTTGATGGAAAATGATATAGGCATTTCTTTTATGAGTCTGGGCCTTTCTTCAAGCCTACCTACTATGAATTATCCTCTGTACACAATTTCATGGCCTTTATTATATATATTTGTTTGATTACCTTTATTTTAGCCTTGGCCTTTTTATTGAAAATATATCTTGCTGCTTGAGTCCTAGCACCCTAGTATTTTGAAATCGTTCTAAATTCTAACACGGATGAAACTTTGAGTAGTATAGAGGGACGGCATTTCTTGTCATAGAGCGATGATTAAAAAGATAATGTGGATTTAATTAGTACTTTGCGTTGTAAAAAAAAAAGAAGAAAAAAAGAAAAAAAAGAAGAAAAGAAAAAGATGAGGCAATGATCCTCCACCAGTAAATACAAGATGAAGCAATAGTCTTCCACTGGTTTGAAATAAAAGAAAAAAAGAAAAAGTAGCAGGTAGTCAATGGAAAATCAAAGCAAAGTTAATTCTTATATTGGGTCAAGTCGATACTACATTTAAGGAAGTTTATGTCATATTGATACGGTGTTTGGGGATTTGCTAATCATGTATGTTAGGATTTAGAAAGGATTTTTAATTCTAGGGTGCATATTAGCCTCTGATTTTTCTATCTTGTCTATTCTATTTTTGGTCCCTAGCCCCTGGCCCCGTTACAACCTATAAAGACCTATTGATTCCATTAATTTGGCATTGCCTACATTAGTGGAGATGGGAGCGAAAGGTGAACATATTTAAGCATGTACTTGATTGTATTCTCTTGGTTGTAGATCTGAATGATAAGCCAATGGACTATCACACACACACAGAGAGCTTTCTTTTGGATGTGATTGATGAAAGGGAATTCTTGATTTGATTGACATCTTGTTGACTCTTGAGGGTTTGATTGAGAATCATATGAGAACATAATGGGGACTAAGTATTTTTGTGTAGTAAAATTTTCTTTGTTATGATATTTTGCTCGGGACGTGCAAAAGTTTAAGTTTGGGGGTGTGTTAAGCGTTTAAAATATACAATATTTACCCAGGTTTTTTAATATGATTTTGTACTTCTCGGGTATAAACATTATTAATTAAGTAATATTTTACTTTATTATTTTAGTTAATTAATATTTTATTATATATGCTTAACTTTGATGTTTTAATACAGAAAAAGATGAATAAATTAAGCTTTGGATTTGATTGGTCATGACACTTGGCGCTACCCAATGGCTACAATTCATGATGTTCAATGGAGTCGAACAGTTGGAAACTTGAAGGGACATTATAATTAATTAGACTACGTCGATTTGTGAACACCCTCTTCGAATTCTTGTATCTCCACTTCTATATAAAGGGGTGGTCATTTGTTGTTGATCATATCTCATCTCTTGGCTTCAGATTGTAGTAGAAGTAGTAGTTTTAGTTTTTGTAATTTCTTTTCTTTCGTAATAAAAGTTAGTTTCTTCTTTATATTGTTTTTCTTTATATTGTTTTCTATTTTTATTATGGAGTAGTCTATTATTTCGTTCTAGAGAAGAATGGAACTTAACATGATTTAATTGAATTTATTTCAAGCTTTTACTCTTTTATTCAATCGGAATGTTTGAATTATCATATTCTTAATGCTAAGAATAGATTGATCACCTATTTCTTAGATCATGAGGTTTAATTAGATTTCGGGAGAAATTAATTAGATTAGTCATTGATAATTCATCATACGACGAGTCTTTTGACTTGTTTGTCGTTGTGGTCGGAAGATACACAACACCGTATGCGGTTGTAAGGCAATTCTTAATGCGTTATTTTGTTGATTAATCAATTATCACCGGGAGGTAGAAATTGAGGCAAAATAATAGAAGCATGAAGGAGCGGGAGCCACCATGTCATATAATTATCCTAGATCGACAATCCGAGGGAATAAAAGATAAAAGTAAGATATGATGAAGATTAAATTCATATTAAGGGAAATTCGACTCTAGAACGAGTTTTATAATTTTAACTTCTCTTTTAATTTAAAGTTAGTATTTAGATTCCGTTAAGTTAATTATTTCTGTTTTGTTCTTAATTTTATTTTCTTTAATTAATTTAAGACAATTCATCTCTCTGTGGGAACGATAATCTAATTTATCATCATATTACTTGTTGCGAGCAATGTATACTTGAATGTCACTGAAAATAATCTAACAATCACTAATCGCAGAATTACCTCCGTAAGTATGAACATGGAAGGATAGGTAGAGTTGGGACAACTAAAGGACTCTATTATTAGAGTATTCTTTCTTCAAGATTATTTTCATGATAATGAGATTTTGGTTCGGTTCATGGGCTTAAATTATTCCAAGCTTATAGTATATTTAAAATAATTAAAAATTAATAGAAAATCTTAATCTATATTTTATGTCATGGTTTTTAAAATCTTGACAATTAATATAAAAGTTAATCTATGAGACACTTAGTTTTATATAGTAATACTTGGCTCGTAGCTTGAAATGGGCGAGTCGTTGCAATATTGTTTGAAGCTCTTCAAACGAGCTAGTTTAGAACTGTTTAAAATTTAACAGTTTAAATATATTTGAGTTCGAGTCAAGCTCGAATAATATTATAAATATTTGAGTAAATTTCAAGCGTATATGATCAAACCTCATACAATCTCAGAATCATGTTCGAGCCAACTTCAAATTATTTGAATTGAATTCTAACCCAAGGCAAGGTTAACTCACTTGCCCGTGTAATAGCCCTAATTCTTACCCTATCCCTCTTCTGATTGTGTCGCTGATCTTCTCCATCTCTGGATTCAGTTCAAATCATTGTTCCATTTTCGAGGTAAGGCACATATTCTCTCCTTGCATTTTTCTTTCCAAAGTATGCGTTTGGGACAGATTTGGGATAAATTGACTCTATTTTGAAAACATCTTACAAATTTAGGTCTTGTGCTAGCGTGAAAAATGGCTCTAAATCTGACCCAGTTGTGGTTACAGTGTGATTTTGATGATTTCAGTTTTTGGGAGTGTTTGATTACGTGAATCCTGAAATCTAAGTTTTGAAGTGGGAAATCTGTCTCCATTCTGCACTCGTAATCTATGTATTCTAAAGAAAATTACTATTCTTGATTAATTGTTTTTAGAAGTATGATTGCTAAATAGGAAAAAGCTCGCATCTTGTTATGGAGTACATATTGTGTGTGATAGAGTGTTTGTACAATCTTATCATCACCTGCTATTGTTTTATTTGTATAATTTTTATGTACAGAATGTACCAAACTATTCAATAACTGATTCCTGTCCAGGATGGTGCATAAAAAGTAAATGGCTGCCAAGTCCAAAGCAATCCATGTAGTAGAACCAGACAGCTCCATACCTACTAAATTATCATCCCACACAGATGAGCAAACTGATCCGCAAGGTTGAGAGGAACAAGGAAAGGAAGTAACAAACAAAAAATAAGGTACAACCAAAGAAACAAGATGAAAAGTTTACAGAAGCAAACGCTGAATCTGACGGTGAAGGTTCAGAAGGCTCACCTCTTCCACCTCTACCCAAAGAGAGCAGTGCCAAGCAGCCTGCCATAACCTCATTTTTCCTGAAGACACTTGTGAAGAAGGCCCCTGCATCAGCTGATCCAACCAAGCAAACAAAGAGGCAGAAACAAGGTGAACAGAAGAAGGGAGAGGAGAGGAAAAAGAAACAGGATGAGGAACAATGAAGAAAATGAGGAACATACTCCTCTGGGTAAAAGGACTGCTGCACAGAAACACGATGCAAGGAAAATGGTTCCACACAAATCCAGAAGGCCTACAAGCAGTAATGTCCCCCTCGTGCAATCGTTGTCAATTTGAAAAGCTACCAGCCCAAAGAAAGCAACAGAAGCAAGAATTGAAGAATTGGAGGCTGATCCGACACAAAAGCAGGCAAGGGAAGGCACTGACAAGAAAGTGTTATTTAAAGGAAAACAAGCACAGATGCAAAAGGAAATAGTCGAAGAGTAAGATAAGAAGCAAGGTCAATACATTGTTGTAGATACACCACAGTTGCCAACAGACAAAGCAACTAAGAAAAGGAGAAAGACAATGGCGAAGGAGCCAAAAGATCTATACACAACACCAAAGAAAAAGAGAAGGACAGAACTGGATCAATTAAATAAAGTCATTACCAAGGAGACAAGAATGGGAGGAAGACAGACTGAAGAAAGTCCTATTGCTCCCAACAAAGGAAAATACAAAGTACAGACAGAAGAAAAAGAGAAGACCAAGGGACAACCTAAGGAGATACCACCTCAAACAAGAGTGGCTAAATAGAAAAAGAAGCAACAGTCACCACCATTACCAGAACAGTACCCTTTCATATCTGCCAAGGCCAAGAGAATGTCGCTAGAGTTCATCTAGAAAAAGCGAGCTATAAAAGAGAGAATTAATATTGGACAACAGGAGCACAAAGCCAGAAATAAAAAAGATAATTAGGAGCCTAGGACGGGAAAAATTCTATGCAAAGCCAGTGGAGGACGTGTGGCACGCGATCAAAATTTTATGCCAACTTGGAGAAATTGGTGGAAGACAAGGTTTTTGTGAGAGGACAGTGGATTGAAATCTCCAGTTCATCAATACTCTATTCAGTGCACCAGATCATGAAGAAGATGACTGCACTACACTCGTGGAGGAAGGAGTAGATACTACTGGGCTAGTGGAAACACTGTGCCAAAGGGGAAAAGAGGTCATCTGGACAACTGGCAAGAATAATCAACGCTTGAACTTCCAAGCTATGGCTCTACAGCCTAAGTGGGTGCCCCTGTTTAGACTGATATACAACAAATTGATTCCTACGACGCACCTATTACATGTTACACTAGACAAAGCTGTTTTGCTTTATATTATGATTAGGAAGAGAAATGTTAATGCCAGGTAGATCATCTTCCACAATATGCTCGACCTTTTAAAGCCTTCAAAAGCTTTGTGATTGATTCCCTACAATCATAACAAACTGTGTGCAGAAGCTGCAGTGACGGTTTCCAATAATGAGGAACGAGTCAAAGCAGGAATGGCCATTTCATCAAAGGCAATGGATGAAGTAGCATAGTTTGGAGGGTAGAGGGTTGCAACAGAGTTACTTGAGGAAGTCAGACAAGTCAAGGGAGTGCAAGAACAATTGCTCACCTTTGCCCAGTACCAACATGAATAGAACTAAGCAATGCTGAAGAAGTGTGAAGACAATAACATGGATACCTCTGATTTCCCCAATCTCGATTCTTGTGTGGTTACAGGTAAACCCAAGGATGCCACTGGAATGTCAAAAAGAAGAAAGAAGTTATAGGCAAGGCCAAGCCCGAAGAAACCCAGCGAAAGAAAGAAACCAGAAAGAATGCTAAGGCCTCTACATCAACCAAGTCTCCACCCAAGACGAGGGATGAGGAAGAAGAGGAAGCTGAAGAAGAGTCCAAGGAAAAGAAACTGCCACGTAGTTTGGTGGAGCTGATCCACTGACTCGCCACTTCACCATGGCCAATCCCGGCTCAGAATATGATGACTAGGGAATGAGCAATTCTCTTCCATCCTCTTTTTTTGTTTTAAACTAATATTTTTAATTTGATACTTTGCATAACAATGTGACACCGTTACAGTTAAGTTTGGGGGTAAGATGGACTTGATTTGGATACGATTACGATCTGTAAAACTTTTAAGGGTGCTATTTTGTTGCAAACTATGATATGGTATATGCTGCTATGTTAGTTGACGTAGGTAATATATTAGTAGGAACTGTTTAATAAGAGGATAGAATCTATTCTAATTTTTGGCCTTAGTATGACGTAGTTCAGAGCTAACACTTTTGCATTATATTGTCATGAGTACATTATCCCTAGTATTATCTGAATTATCTTTAAACCTTGAGCCTAACCGCGTATGATAAAGTCTGAATTTTGTTAGGTTAAGGATGAAAGAAAGTTAGAATTCAGAGTTCATTCTTGTTTAGGCGAAATAGAGAATTTTTGTGATATTAAAGAAATGATTTAGGTGAGTTTTGTTCAGAGGGCAAAAATAGCTAATTTCCAAATAAAACCAATGTTTAGGCAAATTTAAGCCTAAAGTAAACTTCAAGTTTTGACTTCCTTAATTTTGAGTCAGTAACCTATTTTATGAGAGCATTCTTGATTTCTAATTACCTTGACCTAGCATAATAATATTAAAAT
The DNA here is from genome assembly GCA_033002965.1 of Piper betle. Lineage (NCBI taxonomy): Eukaryota > Viridiplantae > Streptophyta > Magnoliopsida > Piperales > Piperaceae > Piper > Piper betle. Next base: position 52,141 of record JAURVB010013237.1, on the reverse strand, counting down.
TTTCTTAATGGTCATGTGTTCGTAAGGTAGGAAGGACTAAGCTGCCATTAATAGAAGGGCAAACTGAAAAAGGATAAGAAAAGATATGACTAAACAAAGGAAAAAAGTAAAGTTTCATATTTTAGTTGATAATGCTTCAAGAAAAAGAAGATTAGAGGAAGAACCATCAAAGGAAGAAAAAAAGGAATGATTAGAATAGTCACTACTCTAATGAGCATAATGGCCACTTAAGGAAACTTAAGTGCTAGTGTTGCCTTTGCTTGTTTCCTGTTATTTGATTTTGAGCCCTAGCCTCAACTCTATTACAACCTAAGAAATCCTACTGATCTTGACTATCCAAAAATTCAGAGTAGTAAAGAGAAATGACTGAAATTGAAACTTATGACAATTTGGTTTTTCTATGTCTTACAAAATTTTCCACTTACCTATACAAAGTGATTGGAGAAGAGATAATTATTTGGTTGGAAAATCAATTCATGATTTCATAATGAGCATGAGATATGTCCTTCACCTCTATATGCTATGGCTAAATTTTACAATATAGTTATGTGTCCTGACAAGATAAATAATTATTTTGCTAGGTACCAGCAAAGATTCAAGTTTGGAGGCTTGATAAATCTCAAATAGTGTAAAGACCCTGGTCAAAATACAATGTAATGAGCCTAAGTCATCTCTTCAAAGTTGGTTAACAAAGTTGAAGATCTATAATTCATTCCACTTACAAGCAAGATCTTACTCTAGTAGGTATTATACGTGGGACTAAGTTGAGGGATCTCACAATGCACACGCCTTAGGAAATTTCATCCTCAAAATTCCTACACTTGGCCTGTTGGTAGCCTCAGCCCTGTAAAGATTGTATAAATAAATAAATTATGTTGTTTAAAAATCTTTGACTCAGTCTGAGAAGGATAGAACGTTGGAGAATTATTATTATTATTATTATTTTAGTTAAGACAGGAGATTTTAAGGGAGTTGGGTAGCATCTCTACCCTGTTAAATTCTAGTGTTTGGGTGTTTTCCCATACCCTAGTCGTCATTTTCGTGTTGGAGTGTTTTCCCATAACCTAGCCATCTACTTCTCAAGAGCCAGCTTCCTCCTTGTTTGGGTATCCTCCCTATCTCCCTATTCTTAATTTCCATGCATGCATATTTTGAAATGTATAAATGAATGATAGTTAATAAAAACTGTTGTGGTTTCTATTCCTCTGGGCTTTATGTTTTGGGTTGTTTTTTCTTCTTTGTTGGAGGATCGTCCCAGGTAGTAGCGATGCATGGGATAATGGGCAACACTATAGGGGAATAGTTTCATGTTTGGGATTGTTCCTTTAGTGCTTGTCAAGTTAGGCATTCATATCAGTTCGTCGGCCAAGGCTCACGTCATGCATGCTCATAGCGCTTGGCCTTGATGGTGTGGGTTATTGTGCGGGGAGAAGGGAAGCTTTCCTGGTGGTGCTGCTAGCCAGGCATCATGCACCTTGGTGCAAGACGGTGTTCGCCTTGGATAGCTACTGTAAAGCATGAACTTTAGGCTTCCTCTCTGGCTGTTTTTATTATGTTGTTGATGCTTTGTTGGGATGCTCTATATGGTTGTTCAATTGGATTGCTGGGGAAGGTTGGAGTTAGTGAAGGCATCGTGATCTTGCACTGCTGGTTTTATGTTGATCGTGGCATCATATATTGTAGTTTTGTTCAGCATATTGTGAGTGTTGCAACAATTTTATGTCGTGGAATTATATGCAGTTGGCCATGGAACTAAATGATGAAGCTATACCTTTTCTTTGATATGCTGTCTTGTAATTATTTTACCATGTTGTATGATTTTGTTAAGGATTTCCATATCTATTTTCTTTCTTGGTCACTATGTCTTTATTTTATTCATATTTATTTATTTTTCTTCTCTATGCGTTGATGTTTTGTGGACTAAATAAAGCTATATTTAGCGTTTATGAGTAATATAAATTTATTCTTCAATACATGTTGGAATAAATTGATGGTTTAGTATATATATATATATATAATATAAATTGTTATTATCAATTAATTAATGAATTATATATTAAATTATTTATTCAACGGTTATAATAAATTTAGATTACTAAATAAATGTTCTTTGTTGATCTAAGTAGTTAATGCATAAACATGACCCTGATAACTAAATTGATAATCAATGTATGCCTACAAATAATCACGATTGGGTTAAATAAATAGGGTAAATCCATCAATAATATAATTACTGTAGTGATTAATTGTTGATAATTAATTTGTGTACTATATTAGTAGTATCTTTGAATTAGGAAAATAAAATCATTTTAAAGAATTTAATGGAATAACTTAATTAATTGCCAATTAAATATTTAGGAATTAATAAAAAGTTAATAAATTATTATAGATATACCTAATCTTTTTATTTAATGAATTAAGTATCTAGTACTTACTAAATTATTATTAATAATGATAGTAATTAAAGATTAAAACTGTAAACCTCATCATCAAGATCGTTGGGTAAGTAATTACTGTCTCAAAGAAAAATATACTAATAATAGTAATTAAATACTTGTTTGTAAGTTAATAAAAATTTTATCATTAGTTAAGTGTTAATTCTGATTAAAATAATTAATTTAAAATATATAGTATGACTTAAATGATTATGTCATATGATGATTAATTATCTCACTAGACTTGTTGTAAATGTTGAGAATTTAATGTTTAATATTGTTTGAATGTTATATGCTTTATATTGTCGAGTTTTAATAACAATCATTTAGTTGCATGCATTTCTATTCGAATAAAATTATACTTATGTATAATTTTATTTTCTCGTTCAGATTAGGATCATCAGTCGCGGTTGCGAGTGCACTTGCGAACTATCTAGGTTCGTATAATTATTTGAAATGTTGTATTTTCCCTTTTTAGCAGCCCTTGATTGGCCTGAGCCTAGATTCGACCATCATGCACCGAGTGCAACTGGGGTCAAGGAATTGACTCAGTCCGACACAGGGCCGCACTTTTAAAAAAATTATTATGTGGGAGTCTTGGTCGACTTGAGTTTATATTCGACCACCATGCGTCGAGCGCAACTGGAATCAATGAATTGACTCAATCTGACACAGGGCAGAACCCCCTGAAAGATTAAATATCTGCCCTCATGCTGAAAGGGGTGACAGGGCGTAGTAGGGCAAGACAACTCATTATGCACTTGTGATACCAAGAGGGTGAGTCAATGACAAATATCGGTAACTACAGGCCGTGGGCCACGTAGTGTGTGTGCGCATGCATGAGATTGTAGCTGGATGGGGTGGCCACCCCTCCCAGTATATAACGAGTTTGGCATACGCTCATAACAACTAAAAGACTCTTGAAATGATAATGGGGATTTTATTGACTTGTTTCATTTAATTATGCGGCTTAATGGTTTTATCACTAACACAGAATTGCCTCCGCAGGTGAGCAGCTTCGGACTGAGAATTAAAAGGGTGGTTGGTGGTTCTTTTAGCAACCTAGGTTTGGTGAATTGATAATAAATTGGACTTCCTTTTATTCTCTTTTGTTATAAATATGGCTATGGGAAACGATTAGAGACTGTGGGACTTTGTGTTTACGTAGTTAATTTATTTTATGTATTAGTCACATGCTATTAGAACATGATTTATTTTTATGATTTATAAATTTCTAAACTTATTTGCCAGGTTACAATTCATGTTCTTGAATGTTATTTTTACTTCATTTATGTTTTTGAGTAATCCCCGGCCGGTTAGGGCGGGTCGTTACAAGCTTCGTCCTCTTTTGGCCCGTGACCAGTAACTTAGCCAATGCCCTGATACTGAACCAAGCTACACTGATGTCATCTTTAATGCCCAACACAAAATGCAACGTATTAGGCCTAGGTCATGCCTTCAACTTGGTTAACTACTTTTGAAGAGATGACATAGGCCCATTACGTTGGACTTTAAGCTAGGTCATTAGAAATAGAATTATTTTTTCATTACAATAAATGCACAATTTCCATGCCCTAGCATCGTTTTCTCTATCAATTTTGCTGAGAAATACGAACTTTTAAGAATATGAAAAAAATTTGACTTATTAGTAATTCGAGTATAATTTTGAGTAAATATTGTTTGTTGCAAGGAAGTGCGAAGACAACACAAGTTGGTTAGCACTAATCACCCCACAATGGATGGAGGAGAACTTACAAGAGAAGGATAGTGACATCTACACACCTGCGACTAGGAGACAAAATTGTACACAACAATCTTAAGTGGACCACTTTTGGAACCAGCAGAATGGGGAAGAATTTTGTACATTGTTGGTCTGCAATTCTGGACAACTCTGAACATTCCTACACATGTTCTTGACCAAGTGTATCAATCTACCTAACCTGGGAGGACCACAACAGTGAATTGTAAGATGCCTACCTTGCTGAGCAAGGAAGAAACACGTTCACCTAATATGAATGATTAAAGGAGATCATCCCATGTGTATTAGTTAACAAGGAAGCTGCAAGGAAGCTGCCAAGAAACACACACCTACATGAGCAATTTAAATTAGTTCGAACGCACACCCACATGAGCAATTTAAATTAGTTTGGAAAACCTCACCAACTCCATGAGCTGCCCAAGGAACAAGAAAATGACACTGCCTTGGAGGAAATCATTGTGTCAAATTGCAATCCTAGTAATTACTGAGGAAGAAAGTTTTGTAGAAGTCACCAGAACCGATGGAAGTTTTAAATAAGAGCTTTGGAGAAGTTGAAAAGAGCTAATTAGATCCTAGTCGAGATAGGGAGTTTTAGTAAGATCTTGAAAATATTTTGTGAGGAGAGTGATTCCAGATATAAGACTTTGGAGATCTTCATTTCTACTAGAGTTGCAAGAAGGAAAGGATTCCAATCCGAGGAGGAGGTTTCACTCAAAACAAGCTTCAAGGAGGATAGCATAACAGGGGATGAGTTTAGGGCAAGGCGTCAGCGATATAGATTTGCATTCCTATTATCTTTTCTCCTTGACGTGTTGTTCCTTCTTGATGGATTGTATAATGTTCCAACTCTTACACGCGAAGGGATAATGCCTGTCCTCGTAAAGATTGTATATTTAATCAAATAGTAATATATAATGCTACTATTTGTATTTAATTGAAAACTTTGTATATTAGCTAATCCAACTATAAAATTTTGGAAAATGCTTAGAAAAGTAAACTTGGATCAAGATAACATTATAACTCTAATTAAGAGTTATCAAGCCCCCATACGTTAACTTTTGCTAGTCGCGGCAAACAAAATAGCTATAGACAAGTCAAAGGGCATCAATTCAATCATAAAATAGTTTAAGTGATGATAGTAAGAAATTTAAGATAAAACTCGAGTTAAAAATATTGCCATGGGTTAGGGTCCAGCGAAAACAAGTAATTTGAGCAAAGCAACATGTCATCTATCCTTAAGTTAGCTTCAGGTTTAATTTGAAACATACTTACAACAATCTAGTCATAGCTCTATTGGTTATTTTCTCTTCACTAATCCAAAATCTTGGGTAGACTAGATTAATAAGATTTCTCGGGTTGTGATAGGGTTAGGTTAGGGCTCAAAAATAGGATAGTATGATATGAAGCAAATACATCATTAATATCAAATCCCTCCCTACAGCCATAGGGCTCATAAGTATAAAAACAAATCCTCTTACTTTTTCCACCAAACTTTGACTTCTTAACTTCAAAAGACAACACTCATAAAAACATTAAATTGCCAAACAAAATATTTTCCTCTTTCTTTTTCTCCTTCTCTTCCTTTTTTTTTAGATAAAAACACTTATCATTCCCTCCATATTATTTCAAGTATCTTTACTTTTTAACTTTTATCATTAAACGTGGATTGTAAACACCCATCATGCTCCTTCCAGCTAAATACATGAGTTTATCACTAATCAAAAAGGATTCAACATTAATAACACTATATAGGAAAAGCAAAAGGAGGGGGGAAAATAGGCTAGGGCTTTATATCATAAGGGATACCAAACTGAAAGCCAATGTAAGGTCAAAATTGGCTAAATCTGGAAATGGAATAGGTTGGCTATTTAGGCACCAGTGACCAAAAACTCATCTAAATCATTTTTATTCGACCCAAAATCCTTTATTTCACGTTGAAAAATAGCAAATAGAGTTCTAACTTGATTTCTTCCTCATATGCTAAAAAATACTTCAAACTTGACTTAATTCAATCTGAAACCAATGTTTGAAAAAAAACTTGCTAAAAATATGGATAAATAACTCATGGGCAATCTCAACATCATCAAGTTAAGACCATAAATATTTATTCTACCCTACTCAAAATACATTATGATCAATTTGCCACAATGACCAACATAGCTAAAGACTTATTTCGACCGGAAAGCATCATAACATAATATGTCAAAATGTCATACCATCACCTTAAAAGTACTAATTTAGACTTATATAGATCAAGATTGTATCTTTCCTCTAAACTTAAAATTAGTTGTGTCCACATAGGTATCAGTTCAACCAAGGTAAAAAATAGTTTAACACACCAAATTTAATAGAAAGAATAGTAGAAGGGTTTAGAATTGCTCATTTATTTGTCCTCCTCTAAACTGGTTGCATTCTGTCCAAATATGAAGTACCCATTCACTTGTTCTCCTCCACCCAAGTGTGTTGCTATCTCCTCTTGTAAAACCCGTGATCCAAGTCTGAGTTTTATACTTGTAAACCAGTCCGGTTGAGCCACGAGGGTCATGTGTGCCTAATTATATAATGATAACGCTAGTAAGGCAGCAGCAAAATGAGTTATCAAAGTATATAAAGTACATCTAGCTTTTTCTTTATTTATTTATAGTAGACCATAGAATTAGGTTTTGACCTTTTATCACGTTAGGATGCATTAGTTGTTATTTTTGGGCAGGTTAGTTGGCTTAGAATATGCCATACAAGTTAGAACACTATTATTTTATAGTATTTTATTATATTTTATTTTGTATTTCTTTAGATTTATTTTGTAATATCACTCGAGTCACGAGTGAGTCAAGTTTTTATAATGAAATTACCATTGCCTTAATTTTGCCCTGACAATTCACCCTCATGTCTCTCTCGACATGACACCTTTCCACCACCACCACCCCATCACTACTGGCCACTCCACTACTAGCCTCCCTCTACCTGTGACCGGTCCCACCGGTGCTGTCATGCCCTCCTTCCCTCTCCCTCACTTCTCCCGGCCTATTCCTCCTCTGAGTGCCGCCCTTGGACCTATGTTTGTCGTTGCCATCCTCCGGCCACTGCCCATGACTGCCATGGCTGACCTCACCCTCACCCTCTGACGACCTCCTCCGACCCATCGCCACCCTTCTCCGCTTTTCCCCACTCCACTGACCACCCCCATCACTACCCTAGCTGCCTCTGTTCTCTCCCTCACTGCCGACCTCACCTCACTGCCGACCTCACCTCACTGCCGACCACTCCTTTCTAGTGAGACGACCCCACCAGGGTGACTAGACCACACCCCACCATCCTCATCCTCCTTTTCCCTCAACCTTCACAATCGACACTTTTCCCCTATCTCAATCTCCTTTTTGGTATAGTTGTTAGCAACCCACTATCGCCGTCACCCAGCCAGACTCTCCCCTCCTTCCTAGTTCCATCTCCCCCTCTTCCTACTATCTTACTTGTCATAGTCAAGCCCCGTCGTCGCAGCCAGGGTACACAGACCAGATGATTAGCAGATAATTATAACTACAGGCTTACCTCAATTAGGGTGCAACGTAGTCAAAGAGTGATGCCTAATTCTTATTAGAGTTTTGGCATAGATAGATGGTTAGTGAGGGAGTGTCTTTTAGAGAGACAATGATTCCCTTGTGTTTCGCCAGCATGATTAGGTTCTTACCTTGAATCATGCCTTTCCTTGAGAAAATAGGCACCTTCATGGTATTAATTACGGCTTAGTGTGCAGGTATGTGTTTGTAGACCAATCTTACGATGACAATTTCACCTCAAATTAGGAGTGATGCAGACCAGGAATTTAGGTAGAATAGACCATGCTAATGAGATAAAGTAGCACCAGTGCAAGCTCATCTTGATTGATAGCCTTGCTTTTGAGTCTACCATAGTGGTGGTAGTCATGTGAATCAAGGTTAGTTTTACAAATTGGTACAGAATAGCAGGTTACACACCACTGAAAAGTGGATGAGACACGTGTCAAACCTCATTACGAGTCCTTGTAGACTTAAGGAGAAAAATTGGTTTTTTGGATCGGTTGAACCCCACCCATTTAGAAGTGTGTGACTAATATGGTATTAAGAAATACGCACCTACTATTAGCTAATTGAACTAAAGCCACTTAAGAGTTGTTTCTGAGACTCACCATTGATTTATTGTTCCATAGGCTAGCCACCTGGAGCATAGTAAATCATGGTGATCTTAGAGACAAGTCCACCAACCTACCGATATTTTGGCCACCCACTCTTCTACACAGAACGATCCAGTGCATACAAGGACATTGAGGCTGAGGTATCACCCACTGAAAGTTCTTCAACATTGTGATCAGATTTTCATGTGATTCCGTCTTTTTCCTATAACCTAGAGATTGTTATATAGAGTACAGTTTTTACATGAAGATTCCACTCACCCTTATAGATATCAGTTTTACTATCAGTTTATCTAGATGATTAAGATGAGTAGACATTAACTAGAGCACATGCCATAGACTAGTTGTGGATTTCTCAGTTCAACGCAGAGTATGTTCTCATACTCCTTGAGACACTCTATGCATTCATAGGTGTTCTCACTGCCTCTCCAGAGTGCTCCTAGCAGTAGCTAGTTGTCATACAGATAGTTACTAGAGTTCCCATATGGAATTGAGTGTGATACTCGACTTGGAACTAGGTCAACTAGGACCTAGTGGGTGGTCCTATTCCTTATACAGGGACACTCGAGACCTCCTTGAGTTAAAATTTCGAGCATGAAATGTTTATAAATAGGGAAGGTTGTAAAACTCATGATCCGAGTCTTTATATTTGTGAACTGGTCGGTTCAGGCATCGGTTCAGCTATCTCTTATAATCGAGTCAATTTCAAAACATGTGTACTGAGCAAAGGCCGACCGTGTGCTATGAACCATGATGTTCATGTGTACTTAAGTATATGATAATAATGCCAGTAAGGCAGCAACAAAATGAGTTATCAGAGTATATGAGAGTGTGTCCATTTTTTTTCATTTTTTTATAGTAGACTGTGGAATTAGGTTTAGGCCATTTATCGTGTTAGGATGCGTTAGTCATTATTTTTGGTTAGGTTAATAGGCTTAGAACATGTCATTTGGGTTAGGACACTATTATTTTATTTTATATTTTGTGGAATTTATTTCTTAATTTTGACTTGAGTCAAGAACGAGTGAAGTTTTTATTATGAAATGGCCCTTGCCCTAATTTTACACTGACACTTCACCCTCCCCTTTCTCCCGACACACCACCTCTCCACTACCACCGGCCCATCGTTGCCAGCAGCTCAGGTGCCAACCTCCCTCCTCGGCAACCGGTCCCACCGATGCCACCACACCCTCCTTCCCTCTCCCTCACTTCTCCTGGTCTATTTCTCTTCCAAGCGCTGCCCCTGCACCTATGGTTGAAGTCGCCAACCCCCCAGCCGCCGCAGACCACTGCTGTGGCTGACCTCACCCTCACCCTCTGACCACCTCCTCCGACCTGTTCCTGCCCTTCTCCGCTTTTCCCAAATTTTCCCTATCCGACCAACCCCCATCACTATCCTAGCCACCTCCATTATCTCCATCACTGCCAGCCACTCCTTTTTGCATTGGCTTAGCCGCTGGCTTTGTTGCACTCGTCGGCAATCAGCCGACGTCGTCGTCAGCCTGTTACATGCCGACTGGAAGCTGCTCTAGTCAGACTTCATGTCCCAGCAGCCTACCCTAGCCTAGCCTTGGCAAAGTCTCCCCTTGGCCGAGTGATAGCCATGCTGACGGTAGCCATGGCCGTTGCCGCCAACGCCATCATCGCCATAGCCAACGCCGACATTTGCTATACGTTACTGCCGATTGATTTGATTTTAAACATGATCGTGGATAGCATAACATGATTAAATTATGATATTTGATACGTTATCGCATCAAATTAGAGAAAATATAAAGTTAGGTATTAATTTTACAAACAGGGTAATTTGATTGATATATCACTAGGATTACTAAATATGAGTTGTTTGCATGAAAATGCTCTAAGGGATAGCATTGGGAAAATTATATAGGCAATTGGAAATTGAATTGTGCTAAGGTGTTGTTGATCATAATTGATTACAAATGCTATGGTTCTAGTATAATTAAGAACTTTAGATTTCCTTTATTAGGGTCATATGAAATTAGTGATTAATAGGAATATTGAGTAGAACACAACAAGTTACATATGTGTTGCATTATGGATGGAATCATGGATTATATTATTACAATTCAGAATGATGAAATGATGAATTCATGATCTAGATCGGTGTTACCTAGTACGTTAATAGATTGTAATTGGAATGGATGATTGATTTGTGTTAGTATAGGTATTGTTGTTCTATGATGTAGGTGTATATGATTTTACTGATGATGTGAGTAATGTGGTGGAATTGATTAGGATATGATTATGATTATAATTATATGCATTCATATCAAATATGTGTCACATAGCTAGAATGGGATTTAGTATTTAGTTGTGATGTATAGATACGAAGTATGAGCTCACCATCAAGGCACATGGCCTCGCTCGGAGCTTCTACCAGGTCCGTTTAGGACTTATCCCTTGTTTATTGCTTCTTCTATTGTAATTTGATTTATTGTTTGCAGGATGAGTTAAGTGATGTTTTATCGGATCCCACTTATGTTATGACCCGCTCAAACTGGACCAGGTGTTACCTAAAAACAAAATTGATGTAACAATAACATTCTAGAACATGATTCTTACTACAGCAAATAAGTCTAGAATTTATAAATCATAAAAAAATAAAACATGTTCTGATAGCATATAACAATATATGAAATAACCATCCCACAATCTCAGACCGTTTCCCACAGCCACATTTATAACACAGGAGAATAAAAAGGAAGTCCAATTATTATCGATTTACCATACCTAAGTTGGTAAAAGAACCACCAACCACACTCTTAATCTTCAGTCCAAAGCTGTTCACCTGCGGAGGCAATTCTGCTTTAGTGATGAAACCACTAAGTCGCATAATTAAATGAAACAAGTCAATATATTCTATACTATCATTTCACGAGTCTTTTAGTGATTATGAGCCTATGTCGAGCTCTTAATATGCTCGGAGGGGTGGCCACCCCATCCAGCTACCCCCCATGCATGTACACACACGCTAAATGGCCCATGGCCGGTAGTTACTGATATTTGCCATTAACTCACCCTCTCGGTATCACAAGTGCATAATGAGCCTTCTTACGCCACTGCGCCCTATCACCCATTTCGGTATGGGGGCAGGTGTTTAATCTTTCAGGGGTTCTACCTTGTGCCAAATTAAGTCGACCCCGGTTACGTTCCAGTGCATGGTGATCACATACTCAAGTCGACCAAGACTCCCACATAGTAATTTTATGGGTGCGGCCCCGTGTCGGACTGAGTCAATTCCTTAACCCCGATTGCACTCGGTACATGGTGCTCGAATCTAGGCTCAGGCCGACCAGGGCTACCAACAAGGGAAAATACAACCTTTCAAATAATTATACGGACCTGGATATTTCGTAAGTGAACATGCAACTGTGACTAACGATCCTAATCTGAACGAGAAAATAAAATTATATATAAGTATAATTTTATTCGAGTAGAAATACATGCAACTAAATGACTAATAGATATCATGATTAAAATTGAACAATATTAAATATTAAATTATTTGTGTGACATAATTATTCAAATCATACTGTACATTTTAAATTAATTATCTAAATTATAATTAACACTTAACAAATAATAAAATAATTATTAACTTATAAAAAATATTTAATTACTATTATTAGTATATTTTCCTTTGAGATAATACTTACTTAACTTCGATCTTGATGATTTAGTTTACGGATATAATTTTTAATCGCTATCATTATTCATAACAATTTAATTAATTAAGTTGTTCGATTAAATTATTTAAAATAATTTGTATTATCCTAATTAAAAGATAATACTAATACAATTATTTTAAATTATTCAACTCAATAAAGTTGTGAACTTTATTTATTTTCATTAGGTTATTTAGGTTCAACACTTGTGATCTTTACCCGATTATAATTTAATAACTCATTTTCTACATTAGTAACTCGTTATTAAAATAATCAATTTATTTACCTAATATTAAATTTAATATGGTAAAGGTAAAATCTTTATTTTATTAATTAATTATAATCCTCTGATTTAATTTAATCGCTTGTAGTATTCCGATTAATTATCGACCGTTTATCATTACCTTATTTTTTATTGCTCGTGGCGATTTCGTACAATAATTAATTAGTTTAGTAACTTTACCCATAACCCATTAAAATGATTACTTTTAAAGATTTATTACAAGTTAATATTATTTTTTAACTCGAGTTGGTATCGGTCAACCCATATTTACAAAACTACCATCTTCTTCTTCCCCAACGTCCTCTTCTCCAAACTCCATCCTTGCACCCAAAAACCAGACCTATCCTTCTTCTCCAAGCCTCAAGACCACTTCTTTCTTGCACCTTGCTCCAATTCAAAGGTTCAACAACCTCAGACCAGCCTCAAAACAGTAAGGATCAGCCACCTTTGGATGTTGCAGGGAGTGTGGTCATTCTTCCCACTTTTGCACGTTGCTGCCATGAATTCCGGCGAGAAGGTCATTCGCTGTGGCATGTGCCAGTGGCTTGAACTGCTGTAATGGACCTGTAATAACCCGACCATTTGTCACAACATTGTGGGCCTAGCTGGCCAGGTGTTACTCACAATTAAGTAAATATGACTAACATTTTTATTTAACAAAAACAAATATAAGATCCCACAGTCTTGGACCGTTTCCCAGCAGCCACACTTATTTCTCAATTAAATAAAAAAAGGAGTCCTCATATTTATTTTTCTCCATACTCTGGATGTCAATCACCTAATCTTGTATCTGCATACCTGCGGAGGCAATTCCGCGTTAGTGATTACAACACTAAGTAGTATAATAGATAAAATAAAACAAGTACATTCCACTATTTCCTTATGTTTATTTTAATATGCGGTGGAGCGATTCCGCTATACTCCAAAACAATGCGGAGGAGGTATCCGCTGTGAAGCGCACACCCCAGCCGTAGCCTTTTTTGTGGGGAGGCTACCACTACCGTCTCCAGTGCTAGTGCCTCACACACCCCGGCCGTAGCCTTTTTGTGGGGTAGCTATCACTGCACTCGGGTGATTGCTATGCCCCATTTGTGGGGAAGCTCTCACTACCAATTCTAGTGCAAGTGCCTCGCACACCCCGGCCGTAACCTTTTTATGGGGAGGCTATCACAGCACTTCAGTGCCAATGCCTTGCACACCCCGGCCGTAGCCTTTTTATGGGGCGGCTATCACTACACTCCAGTGCGATGGATGAATCGTTGTGCCTCACTCACCCCGGTCGTAGCCTTTTTATGAGGTGGCTATCACTACTCCAAAATAATTTTTGATGCATTACAAAATTCACGCACATAACACGACCCAGTGTCGGACTGAGTCAATTCATTGACCCCGGTTGCACTCGGTGCATGGTAGTCGAATCTGGGCTCAGGCCGACCTAGGCTACCAACAAGGAAAATACGATGTTCTACCTATTATACGTACCTGATTTGTGATTACGTCTGACTGTGACCCGTGAACCCTAATACAGTAATGGAGAGGTCGCCTGGGACGGAAATGAGGGATGAAATACTCACACAGTAATGGGGAGGTCGCCTGGGACGGAGATGAGGGATGAAATACTCCCTCCTCCTGCATATATATACACTTCAACCATTCCCTCCATTAAATTCTCATACCCCATCATCCATTGGTATTTCCTAGGTTCAACGACCCCTTCATTAAATTCCCACAGCCCATCATCCATTGGTATTTCCTAGGTTCAATGACCCCTTCTCCTTTTATAAAGAATAAATGACGGCTAGGGTTTGTGGAAGCACCCTTTCACCATAATTCCTTTAACCAGGTAATTAGGTAATTAACACGGTTCACTTAACCTTTTCACTCAACCTCTTAAATGGTATGGTTCACTTAATTAATGTGTTTGACTCGACTGATTCCACTAGAATCGTCCGATTAGAAATTACTTTTCAATTTAACCGGGTATACTTAACCAGCTAATGAATTTTTTTTCCGGATCTTTACAATCTCCCCAACTTAGAACTATTTTGTCCCCGAAATATCGTAGCATAAATCGGATTTACATAGATTTTATGCTACAAACAGGCTAGGATATTTTCTGGCCATTTCCTGTTTAGTCTCCCATGTCGCTTCTTCTGATCCCTGATTTCTCCATAATACCTTTACCAAAGGATCTCCTTGCTACGAAGTGTCTTTGTTTCCCTTGCCAAGATTCGAATCGGTTTTTCCTCGTAGGTTAAATCCGATTGTAGCTCTAAATCTGCAAAATTTGTGATAATGTGATTCTCATCTCGTACATATTTCTTTAGCATTGACACATGAAAGACAATGTGTACACCATCAAGGCTTGGTGGTAATGCTAATCTATATGCACAACTTCCGATTCGATCCAAAATTGGAAATGGTCCTATGAATCTTGGTTTCAACTTCCCTGATGTTCTAAATCTGATCACTCCCTTTTTAGGTGAGGTCTTAAGGTAGACGAACTCCCCAACTTGGAATTCTAAGTCCTTCCTTCGAGTATCTGCATAACTTTTCAGTCGATCCTGAGCTGCCTTAAGCCTTTGCTGGATGAGTTGCACTTTTTCAGCTGCTTCTCTCACCATCTCTGGCCCGACTATAACCATCTCTGTAGATTTCAACTAGCATGATGGAGATCGACAAGGCCTACCGTATAAGGCTTCAAACGGTGCCATTCCTATACTGGCTTGGTAAGAGTTATTATAGGTGAATTCAGCCAAGGCTAAGTGTTTCTCCCAATCTCCTCCCCAGTAGAGGATGCAAGCTCTCAACAAATCCTCCAAGGTTTGATTGGTCCTCTCACTTTGACCATCAGTTTGGGGGTGATATGTTGTACTTAACTTGATTTGGGTCCCCATAGCTTTTTGGAAAACTTCCCAAAAATGTGACATGAATATGGGATCTCTGTCAGAGACTATCTCCTTCGGAATTCCATGCAGCCTGACAATGTTATTTATGTATAGTTCTGCTAAGTATTCTGCAGTCCTTGTTGATTTTGTGGGGATAAAATGAGCTGCCTTAGTCAAACGGTCCACAACTACCCATATAGAGTCATGTCTCTTCAAAGTCCTTGGGAGTTTAGTAATAAAATCACATGTGACACGCTCCCATTTCCAGGTAGGTGTATTCTCTGATCAATTGGTTGACTTGAACAAATCCACATCCCCCATTCACCCACAGTAGGTTCGTTTTAAGTCCTGGTACATCTTTGTAACACCAGGGTGTATTGAGAACCTTGAACGATGAGCTTCTTCCAGAATATCTCGTTTTAATGCATCATTGTTGGGTACGCACAATCTCCCTCTAAATCTGATTACACTGTTGGAATCTGCTACAATGTTGGGAGTTTTGTCCAACATTTCATTCAGCTTCTCATCTTCCATTTGTGTTAGCTTAACTCGGTCCACCAATTCATTGGAGATAACCAGGTTCGCCAGTATTCCTGTCATTCGTTCCACCGGGTTAATAGCTACCACCTCAGCTGACATAGCCCAAAGTCTAGCTAGTTGTTGACCCTTGTCCATCTTGCCCTTCTGACTCAACGCGTCGGCCACAACGTTCGCTTTTCCCGGGTGGTATAAAATTTGGAAATCATAGTCCTTGAAGTATTCTATCCACCGTCTCTGTCGAAGGTTAAGGTCATTCTGGGTGAAGATATACTTCAAACTTTGATGGTCGGTGAAAACTTCGAACTAGGCCCCATACAAGTAGTGCCTCCAAATCTTTAGGGCAAAAACTACTGCTGCCAGTTCCAAGTCATGGGTCGCATAATTTTGCTCATGAATCTTCAATTGGCGAGATGCGTAAGCCACCACCTTACCATCTTGCATAAGGACGCATCCTAAACCCAACCGAGACGCATCACTGAAGACTACGAATCCTTCATTACCATTTGGCAGGGTCAAGACTGGTGCAGTTGTTAAACTCTTCTTTAGAGACTGGAAACTCTCCTCACACTTACTACTCCATTCAAACCTGACCCCCTTCCTTGTAAGTTTGGTCATCGGCGATGCTACTAAGGAAAAGTCTTTAATGAATTTCCTATAGTAACCCGCCAAACCGAGGAAGCTTCTGATATCAGTGACTGACTTAGGTTGTGGCCAATCAATGACTGCTTTCACTTTTGATGGATCCACTGCAACTCCCGCCTTTGAGACAACATGTCCGAGGAAGTTCACCTCCTTCAGCCAGAAGTCACACTTTGATAATTTGGCGAACAGTTGATTCTCTCTCAAAACTTGAAGAGCAATGGACAAGTGTTTCCCATGGTCCTCCTCATTATTTGAATAGACCAGAATGTCGTCCACAAACACAATAATAAACTTATCCAAGTATTCGTGGAACACCGTGTTCATAAGTGACATAAAGGCCGCTCGTGCATTTGTCAGACCAAAAGTCATAACCAGAAACTCATAATGTCCATAGCGAGTTCGGAAAGCCGTTTTCTATATGTCAGATTCCTTCACCCGTAGTTGATGATATCCTGACCGCAAGTCTATTTTTGAGAATATTCCAGCTGTTTTCAACTGATCAAATAAATCATCAATCCTCGGTAAGGGGTACCGATTCTTGACTGTCACTTGATTGAGCTGGCGATAGTCAATACACAATCGAAGTGAGCCATCCTTCTTCTTTACAAAAAGAACAGGGGCTCCCCAGGGTGAAGTACTTGGTCGTATGAAGCCTGCCTGCAACAGCTCTTCTAATTGACTCTTTAACTCCTTGAGTTCCGCTGGAGCCATGCGGTATGGTGCTTTAGAAATTGGTGATACTCCCGGTGCTAGGTTAATGACAAACTCCATTACCCGCTTAGGAGGTAACCCTGGAAGTTCACCTGGAAATACGTCCAGAAATTCTGCAACCACCGGAATCATGGACAACTCTTTGGGTTTGGACTCAGGCTCCTCTAGAGTTGCTGAAAAAACTTTACAACCCTCACCAAACCACTCAGTTGCCTCACTAACCGACACAATACAAGAGGATGGATCATTCCATGACCCTTGGAAAATGACCCCCATCTCACAATTACAAGGTTTAGTCAATACTCTCCTCCCTTTACAGTCGAGAAAAGCCTGGTGTGCAGACAACCAGTCCATTCCCAACAGTACATCAAAGCCTATTATCCCATAGACAATGAAATTCCACACATAGGGTTTCCCTTGTATATCCAAGGATAGGTTAGTCACTCCTAACGTTGTGACCTCCCCTTCTCCCATTGCGGTGGTGACCCTATAAGTCTTAGGTAATGTAGACGTTTGGAGTCCTAAACTCCTAACTAATCGGGATGATAGGAACAAATGCGTACACCCCGAGTCAAATAAAACATCCACACTAACACTTTGAATCAGAATTTTACCTCGAACTGTGTGGTCCTCGTTCTCAGCGTCCTCGACTTCGACTGCAAAAAGTTTCGCCTTCCCCTTGTCCACTGGTTTTGCAGGTGCTAGGTAGCGATTAGGAGCTGGTGTCTTCTCCTTTTCAGGTTGCTCCTGTTGTTGCTTCAGGGGCTGACGACACTCGTTTTGCAAGTGTCCCGTCCTTCCGCAATTGTAGCACCGACGGGGCTCCCTGCATAACCCTGAATGCATCTTGTTGCAATTTTTACATAGTCGATACGGAATCTCCTGAAACTTCCTTTTGCGGTTCCCATCGACATTCCGTTGATAGTTCTGCTGCTGGTGTTCTTCAAACCTATTTTTACTACTACCCTGGTTGGCATTCTTATGTTGCATAGTAGCCTTCCCCTGTTTCTGTGCATGGACATAGTCGTACACCAACTCATGAGTAGTGGCTGCTTCAATCACTTCGGTTATAGTGCCTCTTGGCGCTGTAGCTACCCTACTCCTCAATTCTGGCTTTAACCCCCAGAAAAATTTGTCTGCTCTGGCCCGGGCAGTTGCCAGACTCCCAGATGCAAATCTCTCCAGTTGCAAGAAATTTTTGGCATACTCTCGCATTGAATCATCCTTCTGAGTTAGAGTGGCAAATTCCAGTGCTTTCTTCTGGACAACAGACTCAGGAAAATATTGTCCATTGAAAGCTGTTACAAATTCCGCCCAAGGAATGGACGAAATCTCCCGTTGATGGAACACAGTCTTCTCCATGGACTTCCACCAATAGGATGCTTCCTCCTGAAGCATGCATGTCGCCAACCTCACTTGATGGCGATGAGGCACAGAGAGAGCTCTAAATGCTTTTTCAGTAATGTCCAACCAGCTCTCCGCCTTCATTGGATCAGTCCCTCCAATGAATACCTCAGCTCCGTTCTTCCGGAATTTCTCTACAGTGTATCGATCACTGTCATCCCCATCTGGCAGTACCACTTGTCGGACTACCAGTGGCACCGGGTTTGGAAGTTCTCCTCGCTTGCCCGGGTCAGCTATTCCTACCCGCTCTTGGGCGCTCCCCTGATCCCCATTTGGGACGTTACTAGGACCCGCAGCCGAATTTGGAGCTCCATTCCCCATTACCAATCCCGGTAACCTCTGCACCATGTTCTGAACCACAGAACTGGTATTTTCTGAAGCCTGCGCTAGTCCCTGTATGGCCGTCAAAATTTGGCCTAACACACTCTCAAGGTTTGTGTCCGACTGCGCAGCTTGGCTCGACTTCCTTCGGGTGCCTGCCATCTAAAATTTATTCCGTTATGGTTCATTAATTTTTTTTCAATGATTACTTAGGTTTATTAGGGAGTTCACTAATTCCCTAATGACATACCCTATTGGAGAAAAATAAAATATTAGACTCTTCAACAAGGTACTTGAGTCATAAGATGTGAGCTTTTGGGAAACCTTGCTCTGATACCACCTGTAACGACCCGGCCATTTGTCACAATATTGTGGGCCTAGCTGGCCAGGTGTTACTCACAATTAAGTAAATATGACTAACATTTTTATTTAACAAAAACATATATAAGATCCCACAGTCCTGGACCGTTTCCCAGCAGCCACACTTATTTCTCAATTAAATAAAAAAAGGAGTCCTCATATTTATTTTGCTCCATACTCTGGATGTCAATCACCTAATCTTGTATCTGCATACCTGCGGAGGCAATTCCGCGTTAGTGATTACAACACTAAGTAGTATAATAGATAAAACAAAACAAGTACATTCCACTATTTCCTTATGTTTATTTTAATATGCGGTGGAGCGATTCCGCTATACTCCAAAACAATGCGGAGGAGGTATCCGCTGTGATCCGCACACCCCGGCCGTAGCCTTTTTTGTGGGGAGGCTACCACTACCGTCTCCAGTGCCAGTGCCTCGCACACCCCGGCCGTAGCCTTTTTGTGGGGTAGCTATCACTGCACTCGGGTGATTGCTATGCCCCGTTTGTGGGGAAGCTCTCACTACCAATTCTAGTGCCAGTGCCTCGCACACCCCGGCCGTAGCCTTTTTATGGGGAGGCTATCACTGCACTTCAGTGCCAATGCCTTGCACACCCTAGCCGTAGCCTTTTTATGGGGCGGCTATCACTGCACTCCAGTGCGATGGAGGAATTGTTGTGCCTCACTCACCCCGGCCGTAGCCTTTTTATGGGGTGGCTATCACTACTCCAAAACAATGTTCGATGCATTACAAAATTCACGCACATAACACGACCCAGTGTCGGACTGAGTCAATTCATTGACCCCGGTTGCACTCGGTGCATGGTAGTCGAATCTGGGCTCAGGCCGACCTAGGCTACCAACAAGGAAAATACGATGTTCTACCTATTATACGTACCTGATTTGTGATTACGTCTGACTGTGACCCGTGAACCCTAATACAGTAATGGAGAGGTCGCCTGGGACGGAGATGAGGGATGAAATACTCACACAGTAATGGGGAGGTCGCCTGGGACGGAGATGAGGGATGAAATACTCCCTCCTCCTGCATATATATACACTTCAACCGTTCCCTCCATTAAATTCTCATACCCCATCATCCATTGGTATTTCCTAGGTTCAACGACCCCTTCATTAAATTCTCACACCCCATCATCCATTGGTATTTCCTAGGTTCAACGACCCCTTCTCCTTTTATAAAGAATAAATGACGGCTAGGGTTTGTGGAAGCACCCTTTCACCATAATTCCTTTAACTGGGTAATTGGGTAATTAACACGGTTCACTTAACCTTTTCACTCAACCTCTTAAATGGTATGGTTCACTTAATTAATGTGTTCGACTCGACTGATTCAACTAGAATCGTCCGATTAGAAATTACTTTTCAATTTAACCGGGTAATTCATACTTAACCAGATAATGAATTTTTTTTCCGGGTCTTTACAGGATCCCTTATGTTGTCAACAAAGAACAACTGGCGTCTACCCTCTGAATCTACCATGACAGCATTTGTTTCGGATGAACGCCGCCATCTCCGCCCATAACCAGGTGTAATTCCACCACCCATTAGCATTCCAAGCGAGCCATCCCTTTGATCTAGCAGCCAAAGAGGTCATCAGGGTTGTGAGCTACTGCCTTGCAATTGTTTACAGTCGCCCATCCTTGCCCAAATTCTTGCATTCGTTGGCCATGGCGAATTTAAGTTTCCAGTTTAGTTTTAGTTGTTTATTGTTGATTGCAGACATTATTTCTCATGTTTATCAAGCTTATTATCAATTAAAATTATGCATGCATGAAAATTAAGAATAGGGAGATAGGAAAAATACTCAAGCAAGGAAGAAGCCGGCTCCATAAGAGGAGAAGGAAATGACAAAATAAGGTGAAGATGGCCCCCTCACAAAATATAAAATGGAAATGATGGCTAGGGTATGTGAAAACACCCCAACACCCGTTTTTCATTTTATCGGGTAACCGGGTAAATAATAAAATATATTAATTATTCGGGTAGGCTTAACCAGGTAGAGAATATATTATAAATAATAATAAAAATTCTCCAACGTTCGATCCTTCCCAGACCGAGTCAAATATTTTATTTTATTTTATTATTTTTTTCACAGTCTTTACAACTTAACTTTGGCCATTAGTCAAATAATTTTTCTCATTAATAACCCTCAAGGATGAGATCCCTCAAGTCTGATTTCAAAAACAAGATCCACCACAAGTTGCCTTCAGGCCTATTATATAAATCTCTTCCCATGGCTAAATATAATTTTATAAAGTTTTCAGTGAGATGCGAGATGGTACAACCGATTCACACTTACCATGAGTGGGTGCAAGCGCTAGTCACAGTAGCCTCTTGATTAGTGAAATGGTTATTCCATTCCCAAGGGATCCTAACAACTCCCGTTTTGAGTCTCCTAACACCCGGAGAAACATGGAGGTTTACGAGTACTGTTTAGTACAACGCATGTCCATACTATTGGTTCAAAGGGTACTGAAAGCAACTGCCAAGAATACTCGGCCTTCGTGCTCAAGCCAGAAGATATATGGAGGACAAAAGAGAGCTTAGGATATGCTGGTAGTCTTGAGGGATAGAAAAGAATAGGAAAATGAGAAAATGTGATGCAGATCAGTCAGGTTAGGATGCTATCAAGTTTGTAGCCCGGTGGCTCCCCAGTAGATGCCCTTTAGAGAGTTAAGTAGAAGATATAAAATGTTTTCTTCAAAATTAGAGTTAGCTCTCATTTGCAAGATTGTATAGTTATTTTTGGACAAGTAACACTTGTTATTGACATATTTTTATATATATGTAAGTAAGGAGTAGGAGTCTAATATGTCATCTTGGAAGGAGCAGTGATATCTTGTGCACACACATCGGTCTGACTATAGAATGTTTTTAGATGTTATATTTATGAACATGTCATGATGAGATTGTTGAAATGAAATAAAAAATGTGATAATATGGTGTGATATTTATCACAGGTGATAACATGATGATATACCGAGTATGGTCAAAATATTTTGATGTTGTATGTGATTAGTAGATGGGTCAAGACCTAGTCTAGAAAGTTTAGTATGAATGAAGATGAATAGATAAGTCATGACCCATTTCTGTCATGCAAATGGAATGTGAATTAGTAGTTGAGTCTATACTCAACTCAGAATGAATTGTACGGTTGAATAAAAATGTTGTGTGCATGGTTTGCTATATATGTTTATTATCTATTGTTTGATAGGGAGGCTCTTGTTGTACTTACAAGGGACACCATGTCTACTTTGTTTTAGAATTTATCGATTTTCTCATTCTTGGTTGGTTGATTGTGAATTGTTTGCCATATCATTCATGTGATATCCTATTATCCTTGCATCTCATGTATGCATAACAATATTTATCTTTCATCTTAAGACACTAAGTGTAGATCCATTCAGGTTAGGTTTAGGTTAGCCAACTTAATTGGGTGACCCGTATCATTCTGGTACGATTTGTGAGTGAGCCAAATTTGGGGTGTTACACCTCCTCATATTCTTCCCCTTCAGCTTGGTTGTGTTTGTTCTTTTGTTGGGGTTGTTGGGGTGCCTTTTTCTGCCCTTGTGCTTTTCCAGATATTGGTTCATTGATTGTGGATTTGTGTCACAACTTCTTCTTTGGAACAGGTGCTACCGTGGCTTTGCTTGTAGTGGCAACACGTGGTGCAAGGAGTGAATGGTTTGGTATTCATGCAAACAAATAATTGGGCAAGATAGGAAAATTAGAGATGTCAGTGTTATTACTCTCCATTAGCCCTAGGAATGCCCTGTTCCAGTCAGCATGATATTGTGTAAATTTTAGAAATTTCCCTTGCATCTCCTTGATATATTTTATTTCTTCTTTGATTTCCTTCCGAGCATTGGTAGTGAAGTCATCCGCTGTAGAATGATCTTTCCTTCCAGGGAATGGTTGTGTCTCATTTGTCAACTTTGTTGAGATTGGCATCCTTGGTTTCACTACATCTTCTTTCTTTCCTTCTTGAATTCCAGCCATGAGGCAAAGCTTAGTGATAAAGGCAGGAAACCAAAAGCTCTTGGATGGCTTGGATATTTCCTGCATTTGATCATATATGAGATTTCCCAGGTTGATCTTTTTATGCGCAATGGTCAACAATAATTAGGCCCTTTCTACTTTGACATTGGAGGTATGGGCTGATGGCATTAGTTAGCAATACCCTAGTTTGAATTACTTAGGTAACTGAATATTTGCATGACAGTTTAAAAGATTGTGCTTGCCCCTGCTTCACTACACAGCTTGATCCTTCTTGCACAATGTTGCCTTGATTCCTCAATGTTGGGCTCTTCCCCCTCTGTTTTGAAAACTTCATCCTCGACCTTAGGGCAACCAATTGCTTTCTTATTTCCTCATTAATTTTGATCCATTTTCCTTGCATAAAAACCTGTCCTTGCTTCATTCCATTAATATTTGCATAAAATTCTTTCACCAAGGGCGCACAAGCAATTGCTAGATTCTCATAAAATGTTTTCCATCCATGTGCCAAAATCAGGTCCTTGATTTTTTGATCGCCTGCTCATCATCCTAATTTAATTGTCTCTCCTTAATAAGCTTCTTCTCTGACATCACATCAGCAAAATAGGTCTTAGGTCCTCCAAAAAAAAGAGAATAAATCTTGGTTGATTTCTCCAATGTTTTTGGATCAAGCTTTCTTTTCTTTACTGCTTGTTTAATTCTTGGCTTTGGAGTTGGCTTGCATGTTGTTCCCTCTTTGTTTCCTTTTCTTGAGTATGGTCCACCAACGTCCTTTTCCTTTCTATCACAGTGTGTCCCTTGCTTGAGACTGATTTCTCCATTTCTTGCTTTATAGTGGATCTTGTTTCCCTGTTTCCAGATGTGCTTCATGACCCGGTGAACTTCCTTTCTTTGCTGACATTTTCTTTTGTTTGTTTTTGAGTCACTTCCTCACCTTCTCTGGGTTCTTCCACACTATCAACGGTTGCTTCCTTCTCCTTTTCTTTTTCGTTTTTGAATGGTACCTCATTCTGAACTGTACTTTCTCCTATCACTTAATCATTATGTTTTGTCACAGATTGCCCTAGAAGACATTTTCTTGGAGGTAGGTTGATGCTTTCTTCTTTTAGCTGTCTTCTCCCCTATACTTCAAGTGTAACATCTCATGTCCAGTTAATATTGATATCTGTTAACTTATCTACATAGAAAAATACGCTCATAAAACCCCTTAAGATCTAAACCTACTTGGCGTCTTAGATGGAAGATAACCACTACCCACAATATATAACAAGCAATATATATATATATATATATATATATATATATATATAATAAATTATTGGCAATATAAGTTCCCAAAATATAGGTTATTACATCACTATACTAAACCAATAGTAAAGATATTTGATGAACAAAATAAAATTGAAAAATCGCATAAATGTAAAACCCAACATTCGAGTCAGGGTTTTATAATCTGAACCGGTTGGTTTGATTGTTATTTTCAGTCGGGTTAATTTCAGGACATGCATATCGAGCCGGGGCCAGTCTTATGTTATGAACCATGAGAGTCATGTGTGCCCAAGTATATAATGAAAACATCAATTCGATAGCAGCATAATGAGTTATCAGAATATATGAGAATACACCATATTTTTCTTTATTTATTTTAATTAGATCGTAGAATTATTTTTAGGCCAAATAATGTATTAGAATGAGTTACAGTCTGTTTGAGTGGTTATTAGTTATAGAGCATGTCATTGTAATATTGTGTATTATGTTTTATGGGACATTATTTGTTTTTCTAGACTTTTTAGAATTATTACGAGTTAGTATTATTTTTCTAGAGTTAGAGTCAAGTCAAGTTTTAATTACGAGATGACTATTCGTTTTTCTCACCGACCATTCGTCTTTCTCACTGACTATTCATTTTTCTTGCTGGTCATTCGTTTCTCTCACTCACCATTCATTTTTCTCACCGACCATTCATTTTTCTCACCAACTATTCATTTTTCCCACCGACCACTCATTTTCTTCCCCCTAACATCTATTTATTCCACACCTCCGACACTGTCAACATCTAGCCACCACCATCCTCCTCACACAACTTCCTTCTTCTTTTTCTTCCTTCCCCTTCCCCCATGATCCTCACTCGAGCCAGCCACAACCTTGTCGCCATTGCCTGACGATGAGGTATAGAATTTTATCTGATTTTATTTGGTAATGAATTATTTTATGATTTTATTGTGATACACATGGCGCCATTGTAAATAAGTGTTGGTTTCAATTTAAATGCATGTTAATAGGTGCTAATAGTAAATTAGAGTTTGAATTTAAATGCATGTAAATAGTTGTTGTCTTGTATGGATTGATGAGGAGTGTAGCATTCATGCATTACACTCAGTGTTAGTATTTAGTCTTGATTTATAGGTGCGGAGTAGGAGTTTGCCGTCTATGCGTGTGGACACAATTGTAGCTTCTACCAAGTCTGTTAGGACTCATTTTCTATTTTACGCTCTACTCTATTATGTATTGTTTTATTACTTGTAGGAAGAGTTAAGTGGTGTCTTATCGAATCCCACTTAAACTGGGTCATTTAATTGATCAATCTTTCGAATTAATAAACCTTGATGATGAGATCTATCGAGTATGTTTTTGAAAATAAAATCCACCAAAGTTGCCTTTGGGCCTATTACATGAATCCCTTCTCATACCTATATATAGTTTTATCGAGTTTTCAGTGAGTCGAGAGATGAGAAAACAAACTCGTACATGCAATGAGCGGGTGCACGTGCCACTCCAAGCAGGCTCTAGATTAATGCGGGTTCCAATCCCGAGGGATCCTGACAACTCCCATTTTGAGTTCCTCGCACTCGTAGAAACGTGGAGGTTTACGGGTACTGTTTAGTACAGTGCATGTCCCGACTTATGGTTCAATGGGTACTAAAGACGACTGTCTGAGAGTACTCGGTCTTCGTGCTCAAGGCCAGGAGAATTATGGAAATAAGGAGAGAGCTTAGGATATTCTAGTAGTCTCGAGGGACCAGCAATTAAAATGAGAAAATCAGCAGCGGCAAAACAGTTAGTTCATGATGCTATATGAATGTTTTCTTTAATATGAGAGTTCACGAGGAGTATGTCATAGCTAGTTTGATATTAGTTATATTTTTGGACCAATAACACTCGTTACTGAAGTGTTTTTATAATATATGTAGGTGATGATCATGAGTAAGATGAGCCAACCTAGACGAAGGAGCAATGATGTCCCTTGGATTCACACTTGTTAGATAATATCATGTTTAATATTTTGAAGATGATGTAATGAAATACAATACATGATGATGTGGTGTGATATAATGAATGCTTCAGTAGAAAGATTGCTAATGATGACATGTTAATAAATATGTTTAGACATTGAATAAGTACAACAAATAAGTCAAGACCCAGAATTAATGAGAAATGTGAATATAATGCATAGATGGGTCAAGACCCAGTTATGTAAGATGAAGGTGAATTAGCAATTGAGTCGAGAGTCAATAGAGAAATGAATTATATAGTTGAATGCATTTATTTTGTGAATGTTTTATTAATTATTTCATACTTATACATGTTGATTTGATAGGGTGGCCCTTAATTACACTTTTTGGGGAAACTTAGTGTGTCTTATTTTATAAATTTTATCGATTTTTATCATAATTATTTGGTATGTGAATTGGTTGACATGTCATCGATGTAATAGCATGTTAGGTTTATTTTTGTGCATTCATCTATGCATAGAAATAGACATCTTCCATTTCGAGACGCTTAGAGTAGATTTGCAGTGTTGGGATCAGGTTAGCTAACCAAACTAGGACAATGACATTTCGGTTCAGTTACCAAGCTTGGACCAGATTGGGGTGTTACAGTTTTGGTATCAAAGCAAACTCACAGTCAATTCAGTCGGAAGATATTTTCATATGTGATGTGTGTTCAAAGATTGCTCCAAATCTAGCTGGCAAGTGTATATTTCTGTCCTTGTTGTCTTTGATTGATAGATTTCTCACCAATGGCTAGTGTGGCAGTATTTTTAGGATTGGATTGGTGAGTAGGGGTAATCATGTTAAGAACACGAAGTACTTAGAATAGGACTCCATCGCCTCCTTAGCCCAGACAAGCTATTCCTACTAATGTTCATAGCGATACAGTGTCGAGTCAATCTAGAGCCACACCACCGCTATGAAATCCAAGTGAGCTAGGCTCAGTGAGCCACCGTAGCGGGAGCTATCGTAGTGAAAGCCACCACTGCATTAGAAGCCTTCATACTGAAACGGAGGCTACCATCGCACAGTTGGTAGGGGTACAAATGCAGATGCAACAGAGTCAGGAGGAAATTCAAAGAGAACTATGACAAATAGCTATCTCCGCAGCATGAACAGAGAAGAGAATAGCTATGAATGATGAGGCACGAGGAGAGCCTGTAGTTCCCATAGGGCCTTCGCCACCTCCTCCATCGCTACATGAAGGGACCACTCCTACAACAATTCCATCGATCATCGCACTTCAAGCAGGAAGGGGTATAGAGAGTAGTGGACCAAGAAGAAATGATAGTGGAGAGATAGGGGCTCGAGTAGGGGAAGTATCATCATTTCCGCAATTCGAGATTGGAGAAGGATCAAACAAATTGACAGGGAATAGAAATCTCGGATTGTGGCAATATGAGCGGTTTGTGAAGAATGGAGGACACTGTCACGGAGGAATATGCAAAGCAGGTACAAATGCAAGCTTTAGATGTGGTCAATCAAGACATTGGGTAGTAGAATATTTGACTACTCAGCACCAACAGTTAGTCCTTCTAGCACCGCCACGACGACTAATGCTTCCAGCTTCTCCATTACAACAACCTAGTAGCACCAAGGGTAGGGACAGAGAAACAGTGATCAACAATCATCGAGGCAACAACAAAGGGGTCTAAATCATACAGGAATGATGGTTATCATGACAAGAAAAGAACAGACAGCTTTGAATCAGAGAGGAATGCCGATAACACCAACAACACCATCCACTTCAGCACCACCATGGGTAGTGAGGATGGACATAGCCACAATTGCTGAAGTATAGGAGGATAAGGCAAACGTGGCAGATACATTTCAGAATTCAGATTTAGTGGATAACTACGAAAGTAAAGCCTCATCGATTTAAAATTTTGAGGACAAAATTTTTATAAGGAGGGAAGATTGTAAATGTAGTGATTCGAGTCAGGGTTTTATAGTCTAAACCAGTCTACTCGACTGTTATTTTCAGTCGGGTTAATTTCAAAACACTCATACCGAGCCGAAGCCAGTCTTATGTTATAAACCATAAGAGTCATGTGTGCCTAAATATATGAGGACAACGTCAATAAGATAGTAGCATAATGAGCTATCAGAATATATCAAAGTACGCCAAATTTTTTTTTTAATTAGATCGTAAAATTATTTTTAAACCGAATAACACATTAGGACGCTTTACGAAAAATTTGGGTCGATTATTAGTTATAGAGCATGTCATTGTAATATTGTGTGTATTATGTTTGATGAAATTTTTTCTTATTTTTTTGGATTTTTTAGAATTATTAAGAGTTAACATTATTTCTCTAAAATTAGAGTCGAGTAAAGTTTTAATTATTAGACGACCATTCATTTTTTTAACCTACCATTCGTTTTTCTTATTGACTATTCATTTTTCTTACTAACCATTCGTTTTTGTCACCGCTTCGTTTCTCTTTCTCCACCACAATCTTCAATCGAGCCGATCACAACTTTATTGTCGTCCCCTATCGACTTCATCCAAAGAAAAAGATGAAAATGCTCTTTTTCTCCTTTCTTTTTCTTTTTTTCTTCAAAAAAAAGAAAAAGAAGTACAATTATGCTCCTACGTTGACCTTTTCGTACGTCTCTTTTTCCCATTGCTTGAGGATCTCCTCGTAACCTTCCGCCGATCCAGCAGCAAAGTCCGTCAGCGAGCTAACGGCGACCGACATGCCTGCGAACAACACCTTAATGGCGACTTCCGCCGTCTTCTCCTCGTCCCTTGCCTTCTCCCCCAACTCCATCGCTAACATTTCTCTGCCATCGCCACCGCCGCTCATCCGCCTCGCCTCCCGGGTAGCCGCCTCCTCCTCCTCCCTCATCTGTCCATATATGGACCCAATGCCCGCCGCGAAGAAGTCGAGCCCTTCGGCCACGATGTCCTCCCCGAGACGGTTGAGGAGCCGGGACCAGAGAACGCAGAGGGAGAAGCTGGGCGGCGCCGGGCCGGAGCGCCGCGGTGAGAAGGGGAGCTTCTCGACATCATGGGAGCGGGAGCAGCGGAGTGCCCAACCTGTGAGGGCACCGATGTAGGATCGCTGAGCGACGATCCAGGACTTGAAGCATGCTCGCCAGTTCCGAAGCTCGGCCTCGAGGGCGGAAGCGGAATGCGTAGCCGGCCGGCAGGTCTCTGGTGGGGCTAGTTTCTTCGAACACTTGGTGGGTGGGGAGGCCAGAAGGAGCTTGGCTTCGTCGACTGCGTGCTTCTGATACCTATGGCTCTTCGCCATTGTGCGCCACATCCTCGCTAACCTGTGCAACATACAAAAAATCAGGCATACACAAGGTGAGCGGCTTAATTTAATTGTTTGCATTTTGTATGGAATACCCTTGTATCAATTCCAAAAGTTGGGGGTGGAGCTCCTCGTCCCGCAGTGTTTCGATCCGCTTTGAGATGACTTCGACCGAGTGTATTGAGACCTTGATCTGGGTGTGGAGGTCTCTGATTGCTGCCCTTGTCTTGTGCACGACGGTTGGGTTTTCCCCCTTCACGTCTTGGCTTCGAAGTTGGTTGCACTTTTTCTCGTATGCAATTCGTATCTTCTCTCCAGACTGCCAATTTTTCCATATGCGCAAAAACATCAATGTTTTAGTACTGATAAGAATGATATTGATTTTGTAATTCTGAATCCAAAAATGAAAAACAATTAAATATGGGGATTTATATGCACTGCACGAATGAAAATTAAATATAATCTCTGTTTTGTACTTGTAGTTTTATTGCCACCATATGACTCCACTTTATCGAGCTTCTTCAAACATGTAAATAATCAACATGTATATATGTACAATGGAGTATAATTTGGTTGAAAGTTTTGTGTGGCTTGACATGCAAACGATCTACCTCCACGACCTCTCTTAGAGCTTCTTCTCCCATGCAAACAATCTATATTATATGTACTAGAGGAATGAAAATTTGATTCAATCTCGTCTCTAGTAATTATTTGAGTGATTCGATATTGTAGCAATAATAGTACCTTCACTTCCTGGTAGAGCTTCTTCTCCCATGCATGCAAGCGGTCCAGGGTTGTTTGATGGCTTCCAAAAAAACTGCAAGAATCTTCTGAGAGGTCGCTGCTACTTTCATAGCCGCCATCTCTCGAGCCAGAAGAAGCAGTGAGCA
Source organism: Piper betle (assembly GCA_033002965.1). Lineage (NCBI taxonomy): Eukaryota > Viridiplantae > Streptophyta > Magnoliopsida > Piperales > Piperaceae > Piper > Piper betle. Next base: position 21,499 of record JAURVB010013237.1, on the reverse strand, counting down.
ACCTAGATGATGTTGATCGGGATGATGGCGATCGAAACAAAGCCAGTGGATTCAACATTTTAACGGCTGCATCAAATTTACATCATTTCGCAATCATGGTTTAATTTACTAAGATGACATAAGAAACTATTTGTATTTGGAAGACCTTGATGTACCTGTGAGTTCATTTGAAGTAGAGTGGGGTGTAATACTGCCAGCTTCCAGCAAAGATGACACTTCATTTGCAACATTGCAGATTTCTTTGAACTGGTTTTCCAGTTCTTTTATTACCTCTGACAAACTCGTTGCCCTTCTGTTGACATAAACTGTAAAACCTGGCGTTTCTTCTCCTACCATAGTGGCTTCCAGTGCTTTCTCATCTTCTTTGCTCACTTTCAATTCCGTTTTATCAGCTGCTTCTGCTACTTTGATATCCTCTGCAGTTTGAGATTCAAATCCTTTTGCTTCGTGGACAGTACTACTTGTTCCGCCTGTAGCTGCTTCTTCTCCCTTATTTGTTGAAGAACTATCAATTTCAATCTCTTGCCTCTCATCACTACTGCCTGGTCTATCACCTTCTTCATCGTTCTCATCTTCCAAGTCCGGGATCCCTTCCTCTTCTCTGACTTGCCTCAGCCCTCTCATCTCTTCTTGTTCTATGGCGATGTGATCAAAACTGTCTCCAGTGGGATACCGATATGAATCTAGAGACGAGAAAGGGTTCCAGAAGAAGTCCCACTGAGAGCTTTGAGGGGAGGGAGGACGAAAGGACGGCCTGTTGTTGTATGGTGAAGGGTAGAAGGAAGTACTTGGGTGAGAAGGGTCCATTGCAAAAAACCCATCAATTCCATACTGATATATTGGGGAGTAAGCTTCAATTCTTACAGTTTCGGGTGATTGGGGCCTCTCTTCAATAGAAACTGCAGGAGTTCCACCACTCCTAAGATAGTTTACTATACGTCTGGATTCTGTTTGTGATTGAAGAGGGGATGGTGAGAATGATTTGATGGGGATGGCAACAATCTCTGGGCTTTTCTTTTTGGTGGGAGTAAAAATGGGAGTCTCGGAGTCCAAGACAAAATCATGGCTGTCATCACCTTCAACGTAATTGCGAAGAGCTGCGGAAACTCGTTTCAAAGATTGTATATAGGCAAAGTGCCCAATAGCAAACTGTGACCGATACTCCACGGCTCGTTTAACGTACATTTTCCTGTCTTTACACAGCTGGACGGCCTCTTCATCGTCCAGCTTAGAATTCGAACATCCCATGCTTTACCTCGTTTGCTAAATCCGAACCCTCGAAGAAGCGACAACCACTAGTAGCCAATATTAGAAGCAAGTAATTGGACACTTTCCATCCCTCCAATCCACTCAAATGATGTGAACAGGAAAGGAAATACCTTAAGAAGAAAGCAACAATGTTCTATGCTTGCCGATCTCCAATCTTCCCGTGGGAACCATGAATTCAGAATCAAGCTGAAAAAAATAACCATAAAATAGTTTAATGAAGTCATTGCAAGACATCCTATCGAAAAGAATCATTCAAATGATTATCATTCCAAGTTAGAGAACTACAATTTTGTAAAATATTTATAGAAAATATTTTTACAGCAAGAAATCCTAGATTAGACAACCATCCTCACCCATAAAATTGAAACCACAATCATTATATTATAATTTTGTAAGCTTTCGACAGAGTTAAGAAAATTTTAATTTTTCAATTAAATGCAGGCAGATGTTTTAGTTGAATTTGATACAGTGTAAATCTTGTTCAAAACACAAAAACCGATGAAGGGTCCTACGACGGATGAAAAGATAAAGTCGGCCGGATTCCAAAAGAAAGATAAAGCGGTGAGCTCCACCTGGTAAAAGCGAACAAAGTGCAGATGGTTATAGACCCAAGGGCGTAATTGATGGTAAATGAGACCATAAAGTTGGAGTGCACAACTTAAAAGGAACTAATACAAAAAGAATTGATAGACATAACAGACGTAAAAACAATTATTTTACATTTCGAGATAAATACTCATGTGTAATTAGTCAATAAAATCATTTTCATTCAAAAACAAACTGTGAGGCGTCAAAACTAATCACCAAAAGATATGACTATAAAGAAAATAAGAGAAAAATATATGGGTTGGGAAAATAATTCCATCATTCATCAGAGCATGTAGGCATTTTATTATTTTGAAAAAATAAACAGAGAGACAGAAGCAGTGGATAACTTCAAGAATCCCAAGCTTGAGAATTAAAACAACAAAGTCAATGAAAGGATGAGAATTAGGCAATGAACAGAGCGCCTCAAATTATGAACCAAAAAACATGAGCGCATGTTACTGGTAAAAACCCTGAGTGCCCAAAACGTCAAAAAATAAGAAAACGAACAAAAATGAACCTCTAACAATTCTCATTCGAAACAAAATAAAAATGAATAGGAGAACAGAAATATCTGTGGAAGAAAAAGGCATTGAAGATAGGAACATGGTAAAAAGAACCTGGATCGGCGGAGGAGGCAATACAGTTGAGCAGAGCGAAATGACAGACGTTGAGAAAAAGAAGAGCCAACGGTCGACTCGTGAAGAGGAGAGATGACAAAAAAAAGCGGTGATTGGAGGAGAGAATTGATGCAAAGGCAAAACAAACTTGAAATTACTGAATTAGCCTTTCTAGCGGACAAAACAACTACCATATCCCCCTTTTGTACTCTTTTCTTGTTGAACTCGCGGACCTGATTAATGGTGCAGTGTGTTGGTAGAGTGTGGGCCCTGTATGTATTTAGTGTAGTCCTTACTGGGACCCATTGACAGTGGTCACCACACGAATTCACAATGGAAGGAAAATAAACGTGGACCGTTGGGTGGCATTTCGGTAGATGACGTTAATTTGAGGATTGAATAATTAGATTAGTTGATTTTGGGGATATTTGTTCCGGAGATGGGCTCCATCAACGAGAATGATAGGCTTTCGGAGCAGAGGAATAAGAAAGCTTAAGAGGTTGCAGAAAAACAAAAGTGGAGCGAGTAGTGTCCCTAGGTTTTTTCGTTTTTCTAGACTAGTTCTCGTATTCTCAAACATTAAATTGAAATTTCTTATTATAAAGATAAAAAGATCTGTCTAATATGCTTGGGAAAAATAATGATGTCCAATATACGAGTCTTATATATTAAATTGCCTCATTACCTACTATTTATATTAATAAAAATAAAAATAAATAATCGGAATACTTATATTTTTTCAAATTAATCTAATATTTCAACTTTTTTTGTATACATTATCAATTTGAATAAAATTAAATTTAATTTTAAAATAGCATATTTTAAAACATAAAAATAGGTTCAATTGATATTCGAACGAAGAGACGTTCACCTCGTGGCCAAGGATATGTTTCAAGCACCACAAGCATCCCTGTCTAGTGTCACGGGCCGCTCTCTATGGGACAAAATTTTTCGCCCCAACATCAAACCGCGCGGCGTGTTTCGCTCCCGAAACACCAGCCTCCCTTCAAAGTACGCAACAAAAACCCCACTACACGTGTAGCAGGACGATCTCTATAAGAGACCCGAAACCTCTCCCTGCGTTCCTGCAAATCACGATGCACGCCGAACATGAATACCAGCACCCAAATTGCCCAGTGCACGATATCGTTCGGTATCGATAGATAATTCTCAAAACATCCACAATAGCAAACCAAGTAAGTAGTATGTAGCGACTCTGATCGATCACCCAATGTCGATCCTGACACCAATCCCCTGACCGGTATCGCAGCAAGTTCCCGGAATCAAAGAACGCCACTAGTACCCAAATTCAGACGCCAACACCACAATTACGGAACCCCGGTTCCAACCTTGAATTAAACACCAAAACAAGGATACAGCAATCACCCCTATGATCGCTTACACCATGGACATGCAAACCCCACGGTGTTCAACTCTTCCCCTGATGAGTAGCGAGAACTAGAGCACCCACACTCACAATCGTCCTCACAAATCACAACCCCGAGCAGCCACCCACGACCTACTCGTTTACATGCAAAACCCTCAACCAAGTAATGCAAACTAGGTTATGAGAAGAACCACGTCGTACCTCCAATCACAGCACACCACCCAGCAACTCTATGCCGTCGAACTCGTGAAGAATCAACTCCCGGAATTGATCTGCAGCACTCCACGCCTTTGCTTGATGAGGTTTCTCTCTTCTCCACAAGAAAGACCACGACACTCCACCAAGACCCCTCTCGGCAGTTCTCTCCTCCTTTCTCACGTTGACTCCTTCCTTCTAAAGAAGTCTCCATGTTGTTACAATTCAGTTCCAAGATAAGCGTAATCTGAGCATAATCTTTTCCCAAAAGATTATCTCCAAGATCTTCCCCGAACCTGGACTTCCTTGACGCCTCAATTCAATCCAGCCCTCGACATGCTTATCTCTGAATTCAGTTGCAATCTTATCTCCAAGATTCCGATCAAGATCTCCCCCATCTCTATCGGCAAACAAAGTCCAGCACTTGTAGTTAGTTACGACCACCACACGTCCAACCCCTTGGCTCGACCCAAGTCTTCAGCTCGACCAAAACTAGCAAACCTCGTGCACGTCCCATACGCACCACCGATAACCCCTGCTACCGATAAATCACTAGTACCGATCAACTCCATCTATCGATCATGCTGGTGCAGCCAGACTCCCCGCTACCGATCACGACTCGATCACGCTCGTGCATGCTCGCTACTTGAGTCGCACCGCAACCTCGCTATGCCTCGGTCATGGCTCGATCATAAACCCCGCTAGCGCCCCATGTTCGCACACGCTGCACCGATGTCTCGGCAGCGCTCGATCATGCTCGTTCACACCAACTCCTCGCTAGCGCACAATGCTCGAGCATGCTGCACCAATGTCTCGGTAGCGCTCGATCATGCTCGTTCACGCCCCAGCATCGAACCAGCGCACTCCCGGCACTCCCGTGATCCGCACGTAGCGATCAACCTCGAGTCCTCGTGCTTGGTTCTCGGCACCAATGCTCGATCATGATCCGACGCCCAAGTGCTCGGTCACCAGCACCTGTCTCGATCATCTTGAGGTTTATTTGGTCTCCGACCTGACTCATGCTTGGCACTTCGTTACCTGCAACTATAACACCGTGTTAGCCTCAACCAGTTGTTTCACCACTCGAATAGCCCCGTGCTACTCGTGTCGGACCCGGCATGCATGGGAACAACTGCCCAATCCCGTGCACCCGGCACGTCCTCGAACTAAGGCTGTAACATCTAGCATAGTGTACCAGCAAATACATCCACCGATAAACACAATCGGCATCACAACACTCACCTTTGAGCGTAACCAACCTCTTCCAACAGGTTCACCAACAAAACCAATAGGTGGCTTGTCACATGTCTTCTTTTTCAGGGACACTATCACCCGCATTGTTAGCATTGGCGGTAACAATTCCACTAACAATGTCACATGTTCCAACTTCTAAGTCAAACACTTATCCAGTTCAAAGAAGTCCCAAGAAAAATCACAAGAGGCTCCCAATCTACCTACCGCTTCTGCCTCGTCAACAACACTAAGACAACTTTTGTCCAACACTATAGCCGACTACAATGCAAGTCACATAGTTATCTCAGCAACCAAACCCTTCTTGGAGTGGTCCTTAGCCTTTGCTTCTTCAAGCATTCTCACTATCTACAAGCAAAGTCTTCCTTGTGCCAGAATAAGTATTGATGATACTATGGTGGTCCCTCAATTTTATACTACCTATAAAGAGAGCAATCTAAAGCCAAGCACGCCACAAGCAAACAAGTTAAATGGGGTGTTATAATAACTTGACCCAAAGTGCAACATAATGAATCTAAATTACCTTTTCAAAATTGGTTAATCAACTAGAAGATTTATAGTTCATTCTCACTTATAAATATGATCTTATGTCTGTAGGTATTAAATATAAGACTATTTCGAAGGATCTCACATTCCACCTACCTTAAGAAATTTCATCTTCTAAATTCTTATCCTTGGCTTGTTATAATCTCTAGCCCAAGTCCTTCTTTGACCCATGCCAATAATGTAACTAACGTCCTTAATCCAACCCACCATCTAACAGAGAACCAAGTTGTTCCGATATTATTTGTAACTACCCGGTCCAAAGTGCAATATAATAAGCTTAAGTCATCTCTTCAAAAGTGGTTAACCAATCTGAAAATCTATAAATCATTTCTATTTATAAACATGATCTTACCCGGTAGATATTAGATATATGACTAAGTTGAGGGATTTCACTTAGTCTCACATCTTACTTGAAATGTTGTATATTCCTTTTTTGGCATCACTAGTTAGCCTGAACCCAGATTCGACTATCATATATCGAGCGCAATTAGGGTCAAAGAATTGACTTAGTTCAACATGGGGCCATACTTTTAAAATTATTTAAAAGATGAAATACCTACCCCATGTCAAAAGGGGTGATAGGGTGCAATGACACAAACCGACTTATTATGTATATGTGATACCGAAAAGATGAGTTAAAGATTAATATTGGTAACTACAAGTCATAAGCCACATAGCATATGTGCACATACATGAGATTGTAGTTGGATGAGAGACCACCACTCCCGATATAATTGGAACTCAACATGGGCTCATAATTACTAAAAGATTTGATAAATAATGATATGCAATATGTTGACTTATTTCTTACAATTATACGACTTAGTAGTTTTATTACTAACGCAGTTTTGTGGCTGCAGGTGAACAGCTTCAGATTGACGGTTGATGGCGTGGTTGGTGGTTCCCGACCATAGTTGGAAGAATTGATAAATAAGGTTTGACTTCTTATTTATATTTTTTTGAGTTACAATTTTGACTATTGGAAATGGTTTGGAAGTTGTGAGACATTTTTTTCGCGTAGTTGGCTTATTTTACAATATCGCTTCCGTGAAACCAACTTATTCAGTGTGCAGGTAATGAATGTATTTTATCCTTCGCTAAATCATGCACACATTTCTTATCTATTCTTTTTATTAAGAGTCAGGACAAACGATGGTAACCTCATAAAAGCAATTGACTTTGGCAATTGGCCACCTTAAGCAGTGGCAATTTTCTACTAATAAAACTAGTGACAGTTCTAATTCCAGTTCCAAAACTTATGGCAACACATAATTCTAGTTGCAGACACAAAATGCATATGTAAGATGTTGGACAATTTGATAAAGATAGATAGGGCATTTCATATGAAGCAAGAAGCAGACTCTTTCTATTAAATGATTACATTTTCTTCTTACTATTTCCTTCATTAAAGAAAATCCTTACTCATTCTACTTATTAGTGGAGTAAATCATGGACAAATGCGGACTTGATGGGTCTACATATGCAACTGTTGACAAGGTGAGCGCTATGTGTACTTTTTCAACTACACGCACATTGGAAGGGTTTCAGTGTTGCAAGCATTTTCATTGAACTGATGGTCTGCTTTCAATATGTGCCTTGAGATTCTCTTTTGTGATTAGACGATATCCCATGTTGATTTCAATTATAATTAAATTTCAACCTATTACAACCTCCTTCTCCACTCTTTGATCTCTCTTTATCCTTCCTTAGCCTTCCAAGATGTTCTTTTTAAAGGATTGAAGGACTTGGTGTGGGAAAACTCCAAGTGACTTCCCCTTGAACTGTTAAAGGTTTGTTCTTTTCCCAAATTTGGTTGATGATTCTAGTTTGGGTTTCTATTTCATGTACGGATGTTATTGTTTGAATTTTTGTTGCATATGTACCTTGTATATATGCCTCTTAAAGAATTTTGAAAGGTGGTTTCATGTTGTTATCATGCATAGATAAAATAGTTATAATTTTTGTATCATCTCTTTGTCCAGATCTACACTAATTGAGCATAAAATTCATAACTCATATTTTAGAAGTCAGATTTATATGATCTTAGTCTTTTTATTTTCACTTGACATATATGTACAAGTTATATATTGAGCATGTCGTGAACTTGTGTGTTGTTGTGGACTTGGACTTTTGGCATCTACACGGTTGAGTATTATTCGGTTGGCCCCAATTACCAAGTCGTGGGCTTGTTGTGGTTCTAGGTATTTTAGTTAGCCTAGGGCAGCGTGTAGCATTAGTGGTGTGTCGCATGCACCCTCAGCATACCCTCTAATCCTAGTTGTATTTAGAAGTTGTCCCACCCTCTTTTCCTTCTTTTCCCTTCCTTTCCTTACCTTTTTTCTTCTTTTCCTTCATTTCCCTTCCTTTACTTCCCTTGTCGCGGTTAAGTGCCACACGCAAGGGCATCTGCTTGGCGCCTTTGCACCCAGGCACAATGTAAAACCCAGACCATTTGTTTGGTGATTGTGTTAGTTTGTTTGTGAACCAAGCCAAGTAGCATATGATCAGTGTTTGTTAATCGTAAATATGTTATTAAGATGTATGTTGTACTAGCTTGCTCGGACACTAGTCGCCCCGGTGTTAGAGACACTTGTCGGGCACTAGGTGGTCCGACTTTTTCTTTTTCCTTTCGGGTGTTGAGTGTGGTAGGAGGACCCTAGGACTATGTCCTCATGTGTCTAGTTGTATATCATGGATTTTGCTTTGCTTGCTTTGGGTGTTTTTCATGGAAAAACCTTAAAATAAACCCAAAAAGCACTAGACACAAAGGCACGAAGCCAGTGCCCTTCCGTTCATGTTCAGGACACCGAGGCTGATGCTACCACTACGTCCTTACACCCATGACAGGTTTCATTTTTTGGTTTTATTTTCAGTTTTCTAGGTTTCAACTTTGGCACCCTAGCCCTAGCAAACAGTGCCCTTGCACATGGCTGGCTCTTAAGCGACTCGTGTTTTTCAGGTGGGTGACAATTATGATTGGTTCGCTTCGTGGTTGGTAGTCCTATTGCCCTTGTTCCCTTCTGGCGCCCTTCCGCCCTTCTGATTACCCTTTTCTATAAAAGCCCCACTTCCAAGCCATTGTAAACCCTTCTTCTCTGCTCCTCTTCTCCACCAAACCATTTCTTCTTCATTCTAGACATCTCCAGCCCTTGTTCATGTCTTCAAGATCCTCAAGCTTGCATTGGAGCTTTTCTTTCTTTGCTTTTCTTTCACCCCTTCCTTGGTGTGTCTCTTTCACTCTCCTTTTTCCTCTTTCTTTTCCTTGGTGCTGTTGGTGGTTTGTTATATTGATTGTGGTGTTTTTCTTGTTGTAGATCTTAGGTTGTCTAGTTCATTTTAGCTTTTGTTTAAAGCATTTCTTGAATGTGTTCCATGGGTTATGCTTTTTACAAGCTTGCATGCACATTTACTTATTCTCTTTTGACTACGAATGATTAGAATTATTGTATAGGATGCATTTGATGTCAGAAAAATGTAAGTCATGTTGCATATTACTTCTGACATGTGTAGCTTTGTATGAATATACATTATCCCTATGTTCCACCAAATTGGAGCTCGGTCTGGGCTCGTTTGTGTAGTTAAATAAATTTCATTTTTGGAATGTGCAGACAAGGGTCCTTTGCAAAAATTGGTTCATAGGGTTTCCAATCGTAAAATTTATTGAAATTTCATACATTTGTTCCTTTAGAAGCCTACTTCTCCCATGTCAAATTTCAAAGTTGTTGGACATCCAAAAAATTGGTTAGGAGTTTTCTTCCAATAAAGGTTTGTGCAGTTGTAAAACCCCAGTGAATTGACCCATGTTCAAGAATTTTTCTTTCATTTTGTAGCTCAAATTTTGGCTCAATCCTTTTCAGGATTCAAACCCAATGTCTTGGGAGTACATAACACTTTTCTTGTTGTTTTTAACCCTCGATAAGCCCACTGACTAAGGCTAGTAAGATTGGTGTGTAGCCTAGACCCATAGAATCTATAAACTATCTCTTAGATTAATAAGCTAGAGAACCAATAAACCCATAGATCCAGCCCACTATAAAAATTCCAGATTAGGGTTTAACTTAATTAATCCTTAATGAACCCCTAAACCTCTTTAATCTAAACTAAGAAACTTACTAGAAATTAGGATGTAAGTAAGTAGAATATGTGTGATATTTTAGTCTAATCATGTGATTTACAAGATTTGAGGCGTTGTCTCAGTGATTATGTTGTTGATTAGAGTCTCATCAGTTGCATTTCATCTTAGGATGCATAGAGTGAGCTTACTGAGCTAGGTCGAGAAGCTTTATTACCAAGTCCATCAAATTCTCCGTGTTTGTATCTCTACTTGATCCCATGAGTGAGATTTATCATAGTTTTACCATTATGATGATATTAAAGGATCTTTATTTAATCCCACTAAGACAGGATCATTTGGTTGCAAGTTTTCCAATATTTAATAAAGTTTCATGGTTGTGATCCCTTATTGAGTCTTCATGTTGGTAAGCCCTAAAAATGTGTGTTATGAATTCCCTTCCTTAACCTTATAAGTATATAAGTATGATGTTTTTACTTATACGTTGAGAGTGTATGGAGATATATAGGTCGTACTAGTACTCTTCCTACCTTGAGCAATGCGGCTATAAAAGTACTACGTAGTGTAAAGCATTTTTAGAATTGTGGCACTAACCACTCATCCTTTTCCATCTGAGTACTATGGCGGATGAATTGGAGGTTGATGTGAGGGTGAAAGCTTATATATTGTATGTGTATGTAGTTGTCATGTTGTTGCACTGGCGTATGTCTCCGAGAGTGTGCAGCTCACCTCTCCTATTACTTATTCTCCTTGTGAGGTATTTACAAAAAGTTTTATTTACTCCATGGATGCTAACTTGTCCATCAGTCCAGTTAATTTGTGTACTAATTTCCTTTGGACAAAGTGATCTTTTGATTATTGATGTGTTTTATTATATTTGCGAGTGGGTTTCCCTAGCATTGGTCAGTGTAGGCGGTAGGATCAGATGGCTCGTGGCGAGGCAGGGGTTGTTTGGCTTATTTTATGGCTTTATATATTTGTAGTTCCCCGTGCTTTTTGGAGATTTATGTATTGTAACTTATTTGAGGGTTTATCCCAAACTCTATATGACTTATCGTTGGTATGTTTTAATGTTGGCCGCCAGCCATGTTTACCTATTTTTGTGTTGTTTTCTTCCTAACCACTTGCCTTGCCAAAGTTAACTTTGGGGGAATGCTAACAAATCTTTTGTAGGGTGCTCAAGCCTCAAAATTTTAGAACTAATGCGAAGCAATACTAGGTACAAGAATACCCTTTTTGCAACTATATGGTTTATAGAAATAACATGGACTAGGAGGAGCTAATGAGTCTTACCGTGTGAGGAGTCCATATGAAGATCAGGTGTTAGATTATGACCCATGTTGTAAAAACCTTAAAATAATTAGGTTATTTTATTTAGGGTTTTGCAAATATTAGAATGAATCGTAATTTTTATTTAATTAAGTTAATTCTTGGAAATGAATATCATAAATTACATGTGAGTGTGAGTTGACACTCATTTGCATTAACTCAATGATCAATTTTTTTACTTTTCGTTATCACACAAATGGTTAGTGTTTAATATAGTTATGTGTGATTACGTACTTTTTTATAAAATTTAATGTATTTGACTTCTTAAATTCCATGCATATTCTTCTATATAAAGGAGAATTCTGTTGATGGTAAATAAAACATCAACTTGATAGTTGTTAGAAAAGTTTCATTCATTTTAGGATCACATGTTATAGTTGCGGGTGGCTCATCAAAATTTTAGGTTTATATAATTACTCGAAATATTATATATTTCTATTTGGGAGCCTTGGTTGGCCTGAGCCCACATTCGATCACTCTACGCTGAGCACAATAGGGTTAAAGAATTGACTCAGTCTGACATGGGGCAGCACCCTTAAACTTCTTCAAAGATTAAATACTTGCCCCCATGTTGAAAGGGGTGACAGGTTGTAGTGGCATAAGACCATTTATTATGCACTTTTGATACCGAGAGGGTGAGTCAATGACAAATATCAGTAACTACAGCCTGAGGGCCACATAACGTGTGGGCGATGAAGTTTGTGAGAGGACTCCGCTTGAGCTTGCAATTATCCATGTCTATGTTCCTCTATGACACACTAGAGGAGGTAGTAGCGAGAGGCTTGGAGGGTGAGGTCACTCACTCATCACATGAGGAGATATTAGGGGTAGTATGCTCAGTCGTATCCCAAGAAGAGGCATAAGGGGTAGAGACCAGGATCTAGCAAGCAATGTGGAGGTGTCAAACTCATTGTCTTGGATGTTCATGATATATAAGCTCTGCCAACGCAGCATGCGCCCAGATAGTACCAAGTACAGAAGTATCAATAGAGCCAGTTGTAGTCAAGTGGTCAAGACTACCCAGTGTGTCCCACCTGCTAGAGGAGGCACTAAGGCCAGTGTATGAGCCGTACTGCACCATGCTTTGCTTGTGGTGAGCTGGACCACTAAGCAGTTACGTCTTTGAGTCGGGCCCATCAGCAATATTAGACTAGACCCCAATAGCACTATTAGCAGAGGCCTCAGCAGCAGCAATATTGGTTGAGGTAACAACAGCAATTTTGGCAGCAACCTCGTCAGCAGGCTCAGGGGATATTTCCAGCTCTTGCACAACGTGCCCTTTTGCCCCGCCTCCACATCAGCAGTAGGTTCATGGACAGCAGCATTGTGTTAATCAATAGCAGCATTGCCAATAGGATTAGTAGAGACAGGGGGTACAACTCGAATGATTGGTTAGAGGACAGATGCAGCATCAACAGCGGACGTCAAGGGATAGAGCTGAGTAGCAGGGCAGAGTCTATACCTTGAATGCTGATGAGGCTAAGCGGCATGCAATAGTGATCACAGGTACACTACTTTTGGACTCAGCCTCTGCTGTTATTTTATTTGACTCTAATCGCACCCATACATTCATAGCTTAGACTTTCATCCATAGGATTGGAATGAGACTAGAGGACTTAGGCTATGAGTTGTGAGTACTCCTACTGGAGCAGTCCTCACCAATGGAGAGTGCGAAAGAGGTGTTGATGTGGCCATACAGTGACACAACTTATTTATTGATATTATAGTGCTACCGATACGTGAGTTTGATGTGATTATCAGGATGGACTAGATGTCGAGATACCGAGTGTTAATTGATTGTCGAAAGGAGGTTCACCTTCACCTTGAACGGAAGATGAAGATAGCATTCCATGGCTGACGTTGAGGTAGTGATCCAATAATCATCTCTTATCAAAGGGCTCAGACGATAATGAGCAAAGGCTATGAGATGTTTCATGCTAGTGTGATCACCACGACAGAGCAGAGGAGGCTAGAGTTGGCAAAGATTTCGATTGCTTGTCATTTCTGCGACTTGTTTCCTAATGAGGTTCTAGGTTTGCCACCTCATAGGGAGGTGGAGTTTGCTATTGAATTGGTTCTGGATATGACACTAATATCCAGAGCAGCTTAGTGCATGGCCCCACTTGAGCTCAGAGAACTCAAGAGTAGTTGCAGGAGTTGTTGGATCAAGGGTGCTTTATCAGGCCAAGCATCTCACCTTGGGTGCCCCCTATGCTTTTTGTCAAGAAGAAGGGTGAAAGTTTACAATTGTGCATTGACTATAGAATGCTCAACAAGGTGAATGTGAAGAACAAATACCCCTTGCCTAGGATTGATGACCTATTTGACCACTTAGGGGTAGCCTCCATGTTTTTGAAGATTAATCTTCAGTTAGATTATCATCAACTCAGTATCAGAGAGGAGGGTGTATAGAAGATAGCCTTGAGGATGAGATGTGGTAATTATGAGTTCCTTGTCATGCCTTTTGGCTTGGCAAATGCCCCAACAACATTTATGGATCACATGAATCGAGTGTTTAGGCCGTATCAAGATCAATTTGTGATTGTTTTCGTTGACAACATTCTGATTCACTTGAGGTCTCAATAGGAGTGCAAGACACATCTGCTGATAGCCTTGCAGACTCTGTGAAAGCACTAGTTGTACGCCAAGCTTTCCATTTGCGAGTTTTGGCTTTTTGAGTTAGTATTCCTTGGCCACGTGGTATTGTTGGTAGGCATATCATTAGATCCAGCCAAAATTGAGGTAGTTCTCAGATGGGAGAGACCTAGGTCCACATCAAAGATTTGAAGTTTCTTGGGTCTTGCAGGCTACTATTGAGGTTTCATTCGTAATTTCTCCTCTATAGCAACCCCTCTCACAAGGCTGACAAGAAAGAAGGAACACTTCATGTGGCCTGATGTGTGTGAGCACTGCTTTGAGACATAGAAGGACTGGCTCACTTCCGTGCATATCTTAAGCCTCCCAGAGGGCCATGATGACTTCATGGTGAACAACAAAGCTTTGGATATCAAATTTGGCTATGTGTTGATGCAAAGGGGTAGAGTGATAGTATATGCATCCCAACAGTTGAAAGTTCACCAGCAAATTTATTCAACAAATGATTTGGAGTTTGCAATGGTAGTCTTTGCTCTCCGGATTTGGCGCCACTACTTGTATAGAGTATCGTTCTAGGTCTACATTGATCAGAAGGGATTGAAGTACATCTTCACACAAAAAAGCTCAACAATAGACAGGGAATGTTTGAGTTCTTAGTTGATTATGACATTGAGATTGCCTACCACTCGAGTAAGGCAAATGTAATGGTGGATGCCTTGAGTCAAAGGCCTATGTTGTGTGGAGCCAGTTGGTAGCAATGTGCATTTAGTACAGCAATCAAAGAGCCAATGTACCTAACCGAGAGTTGGTGGCAGTGATGGGCAGATTGTGATCAGCTTGAGAATGTTTGACCAGATCAGGCAGGCATAGGATAAGGATGAACATCTGGACAGTTGGATGGGATGGAGAGCACACCCTAGTTTGACTAGAGATGCTAATAGGTTTGTGTAGATGAGATGTCTGTTGTATGTGCCAGAGTTGCTAGCACACTCAGGTATTCTACAACAAATTCTTCAAATTGCACACTATTCTAGATTTATGGTCCACCCTTGTTTTGTAATGATGTATCATGATATTTGTAGATTGCACTAGTGGCCTAGGTTGAAGAAAGACGTGCTTGACGTGGTGTTAAGATATATTGTCTATCTGCAAGTGAAGGTTGAGCACATAAAACCTGTAGGGATGCTTCAGTCGTTGCCGCTTCCTAAGTGAAAGTGGGATTGTATCACTTATAATTTTGTCAAGGATTTACCACCGACAAGTCGTTAGCTTGATATGGTGTGGGTGATTGTAGATTGATTGACGAAATTAGCACACTTCATTCGTATTGGGAAGACTTATCCCTTGACTACCTTAGTTGGGCTATATAAAGATCACATTATTATTAGGCTACATGGGGTGCTGAGGGAGATCGTGACTGACCGAGATCGGAGGTTGACGTCTGCATTCTGGACTTCATTGCAGAGGGAGTTGGGCACATAGACTAAGTTCAACACAACAAATCATCCTCAGACAGATGCACAGTCAAAGCAGACAATTTAGATCCTTGAGGACTTGCTCAGATCATGTGTACTAGACTTTGACGGTTTGTGGGATGAGCATCTTCCTTTGGTAGAATTTTCTATAACAATAGTCATCACACGAGCATTGGTATGGCTCCATTTGAAGTGTTGTATGGTAGACCGTGCATATCCCCCACGTGTTGGCCTAAACTGAACCGAAATATTATATTATTATAAATTTGCTACAACTTTAACTCAATTACAAGGAAGGCAACGCCCACAAAACACCCCCTAATATCTAAAGCCCTCTTGGCATCTTAGAAGGAAGACAACCAACCCCGAATATGCAGCAACACAAAAAGAAAATAATTAAAATATAAGCAAGTTAAAGAAATATGTCAAGCATAAAAGTACAAGTAGCTAAAAATGAATTTCTATACAAGGGATCCATACATTGTTGGCAAGTATATAAGAGTACTAGTAGAAAATACATGAACAATTCACAACACATAAACAAGAACACAACCAAGTATGTACGCATATGAAGTGTGAAACATCCCCTAGTATCCACCAATGACGTAGATATATAAAAAGAAAACATAAATAAAAGTACTTGTCCGCAAAACAAAATAACTACAATAACAAACTGGCATACAAACTCAATACTTCATATTAAAATAAAACAAAAAGTGATAGATGGAAGAACCGAGGCTAACAAAAGGAAACTACACCAACATGCACCCTACTACAGATAGGGGCACCCCAACCTATCTTCTCCAATCACCACCATGCGCCACTCTCGTGAGCTCTAAAGACAACAAGAAGAATCACTGCAGTCATGACATACTCCGCAAAGCATGGCACCCGATACCCTATGCCTCTCCGGGTGTAAGAGGCACATAGATGCAATGATGTAAATGATGAAATAAGAAAAGAACAAGAGCATTGCGCCGAACTTCTATCGGCAATGCAACTAGGGGCTCCTCAAGAACACCAAATGGGGAATCTAACCCATGGATTGGAATTTACCCCAACCAATCTCCAACCACTCACCATGGGACTTACCCCTCAAAGTGTTACTTACCCATGGATTAAGCATCGAAAAATAATATTTTAAGTAATAGACTTGGGCAGGGAATAACTATAATGGGCTTCCATAAAGAGGGTAACTTGTTGTGGATCTCTTGGTTTGTAAAATAACTTAAGGGAATCGAAAAATAATATTTTAAGTAATAGACTTGGGCAGGGAATAATTATAATGGGCTTCCATAAAGAGGGTAACTTGTTGTGGATCTCTTGGTTTGTAAAATAACTTAAGGGAATCGTAAAATAATATTTTAAGTAATAGACTTGGGCAGGGAATAATTATAATGAGCTTCAATAAAGAGTGTAATTTGTTGTGGATCTTTTGTTTTGTAAAATAACTCAAAGGATCTCATTCTCGAGGGTTATTTAAACAAGTAAATGGCCCGAATTAAAAAGGTTTCTAAAAATACCACCCCTTAATCCGTTCTATGATATAAAACAACGCAACCATCGCAATAGAAGAGTGTAAAACAAAAAGCGAGTCTTAAACGGACCTAGCATCTAAGCCACAATCAATCTATGAGCGAGCTCAATCCACGTTAACAACCTATAAACAAACCTAACTCAATAACAAACCATAAGTAGACATGATGTCTGAATGGGAATACATGTCAAATCAACCGATTAATCTAGCATTTAAAATAAGATATGATATAATTTAAAATAATTCACCAAAACCTAAATAGATAATCGAAGTGCACCAACGTACTCCATTCAGGTACCCAAATATGGGAAAATTAATAAATAAAATATTAGCACAATTTTCAAAATCATAATTAAACAATGCATCAAAATCATTAAAATAATGACAAAACATTTTTATCTTTTAAATTACTAATCAGAAAATATATGCAAGGTTTTCATCAAAAATCCTTACTTAAAATCAACAATAAAGGAAAATTGTTGAAAAAATACTTCCAATTTCTTAAATTTTATATTATTTAACTAATAATTGAAATTATCGCTTAATTAATAAAATATTATGACATGATGTATGGTCTATAATAAAAATTATGGTAAAAGAATTACAAAAATTAGAGTTTAAACGAAGGAGATCAATCAACACAAGCTTTAAATCTAAAAATTACCATACATTGGTCGAACGGTCAATACAGGAATAAAGAAATAAAGATTGACCAAACAAGATTGAAAATTTTAAATAAGAAGATTCCAACAGAGCTGTTTTTACCGAAATTGAAATTCAGATGATGGAAATGTGATGTTGCAAAGTTTGGCCAATGGACGGGGGACCACGACATGCAATCAACTTCGGTAATTATTTCCAACACACTCTGCCAACTGATTATAGTACCATTTGTAGGGGTAGAAAAATCTTGACTCAAGGAATACAATGGTTTGTCATAATTTGAAATTATGGAAAGAGAGATGAGCTTATAAAGATGAAGTCTTGCATAGGGAAACAGAATGGTACAACAATGAAAGACACATTTTAGGAAATGTAAACAGTATAAATATACATTAATATACATATTTTATAACAACAAGAAGGTGTAACTCTGTATTAATATACATTATTTGAGGAAAATGAAATGGGTACAATTACACAAAACCATGCATGTGGCCCATATGACTGACACATATCTCACACGTGGCACATTTGCTTACGTATCCTGATATGTGGCACGTCCACGTTAAATCCTAAGTATGTTATTCCTCATTGAAAAGCTCTCAATGAGATGAACATTTTTCATAACTGATCTAAAGACCAAAATCAAACCATAGAAATGGATACAAGGCACAAATTCAAAATGGACAAACCCCTTAGGGTGAAAATTTGCAAGCAATTCTAAAAAAATTTCTAGGGTGAAAATTCACAATAGACTTTGATGTCAGTCATCAATTTAAATAGAGTTGAGTCCCCTCCTCCTAAAAAAATTTTGACTCCAAAAATTTTATACATCTACGATCAGAGGATAGAACACAACTACATACAACAATACTTTTAACGAGAAAACACAAACCAACTCCTCCATTGGAGAAAGGAATGAATACCACATGACACTCTACCAAAGGAGAAAAGGAAATAATACTACAAAAATATAAGACATTCCTCCATTGGAGAAAGGAAATAACCAGAAAGGTACAACATTCTATGTGAAAATTACACAAGTCAAACCAATTCTCCAATGGAGCACATAAGAAAATTCTAAAGTGCAGCCTCAACAATCATGCACCCCAACACCAAAATAATGTCTCATCACTTAACACAAATTGACACAGCGCCATGTTGGCAACATCTCATTCCAACGTTAGTTGTATCGGTATATTCAACCAGGTCTCATACTCAACTAACAATGATGCTGACATTGTGATCAATACAATGTGTGGAAACTTTGCTAGCATTCATCTGTTCAATGAATTTTCTTCCTTTCTATTCAATATGGTAAAGAGGAGTTGTAACGGAAGAAAAATGATGGATAACTTCTTATAGTCATTAGGTAAGTCCAAGAAATTCAAATCCTAGTTGCCACTTTTGGTGTCCTCTACTTATGAATTGTTTAATCTCGACAGAATCAATAACAATTCATGCACCCAAAACAATGTGACTATGAAAAGTCACCTCTTCAAACTAAAAGTCAAACTTTGAGAACTTGACATATAGCATGTGACCCCTC
This sequence comes from Piper betle, assembly GCA_033002965.1. Taxonomy (NCBI): domain Eukaryota; kingdom Viridiplantae; phylum Streptophyta; class Magnoliopsida; order Piperales; family Piperaceae; genus Piper; species Piper betle. Next base: position 2,426 of record JAURVB010013237.1, on the reverse strand, counting down.
AAGGTTTGCAATACAGTTCTCAAATATTGTTCATGTTCTCTTACCAAAGAAGAATTAATCAAACTATCATCAAGGACAATAACAACATGATTCACCTAACAAATCCCAATGAAATAACTCATCCTCAATTATGAAAATTATACCTTCTTCTTACACATTCTTACATTCAATAATCAACACATTTTCGGACATCCAACTCATGACAAGAATGACATCATATTCAACTATATGAAATTTGCAACAGGATTTTGTTCACAAGTGAATTTATATTAACTTTCCTACTCTTCTTCCCTATATTTTGATGGATTCTTTTATTTCTAAAGGTTGCATAAACTAATACTTCTAAGGTCTACAATCTCATGGTGGCTTATCACTATCGTATAAGGTAAATCAACTCCTCAAATAATCTATCAACGCATATCTTCCCAATAACTACATGATCAGGAAAAACCTCTCCAAACTAACAAACATGGCCAAATACTCAACCACTGATTTCCTCAATCTAGATTCTAACACATACAATATTTTCATTTTTTTAAATAAATAAATAAATTTATTTATTTCCCAATTCTTTATTTATTCTTATTCTTTTTTCCAACTTGCAATACATAATCAATTATATTCTTCATTGAGGAATAGATCCATCTTCAACTACAAGGTCCTCAAAAGTGGTGTTGTCACCGGTTTCAGCTCTAGTGCCCTCTTGCATAGGAAGATGAAAAGAAATTGGTTCATTAAGAATAATAATCGCTGGTGAAGTGGGTGATACACTCGTCACTTAGGTGATTGTAGTGGCAGCGGATGTTGTTGAACTACCAATAAGCTTATTAGATGAGGGACCAACATATATCGGTGGTCATTAGTTAAAGATGACATCTCTCACTTATCATCCTCTTCCATAGGCCTCTCCAATAATTTCACCAAGTCAACTCTCATTTCCCTCATTTGTTATTGGGTATTGGTTTTCATGTCCTGCAACTTCTACTTTGTTTCTATTTACATCTCCATCACCCTACCATGAAATAATTCAACTATGTTATCCTACTACTTGACCATGCTGACCGAGAAACTCTATGTAATTTAGAGCTTGCTTGAGTTGGCACTCAAGTTCCCTCAAAACAAGGTGAGACAAATGCCTTAGAAATTGGAAAGTCAGGCACTTGCGCATCCTCCATTAGAACCACTGCTCCACCATTACTTGACTAGATCCACCTCCACTGCTAGCTTCCCTAAGACTTGAAACTCTAAGTGCCATTGAAATCTTTAAAATGGTTCTATTACTCCTGCTCACCATACTATCAACCTCCTAATAGGAGCAACCCAACAAGTTAAACAAAAAACAACAAACAACACAAAAGGCAAAAATGACATACCCGCAAGTGGAACAAGGGATTACTTTACATATAAGTACACAAAATATCTACAATTTCAATCAAACAAGACATAGCTCTGAATACCATTCTGTAATATCCCATATTCGGTTCATCCCGAAACTGAATTGAAATGTTATATTATAAGAAATTTTCTACCTCTTAACTCAATTGCATTGAAGGTAAAACCCACAAACTCCCCCTAAGATCTAAACACCCTCTTGGCATCTTGGAAGGAAGACATCCAACCCCAAATATGCAACAATATGAAAATAAAAGAATTAAAATAAATGCAAGGAAAATAAATATATATAGCATAAAAGTATAAGTAGTTAAAGATGAATTCCCAAACATAGAGAAGCTTGTCCATTTCTGTATTTCCGTTGACATATATATCCTAGAGGTGCCTTTTTCCATTCCAATTGAGTCAGTTCCGGTCTCGGTTTATTGATGATAATGTACATATTTAAAGTATTAAGTAGAGATCGCTCAAGGTACTAGTAATTAGGTCATCTTAGATTGTTAACGTGCTCGACTTAGTGTCTGTGTTCTAATAATGGAAAGGAAAAAAACTGAGATATGGGAAAATGAGTTAGACATATATTCAACCTTGTCGTATCTGTTTTGAGTAGGAAATTACTTTTCCCAACCAAGGGCATAGAAAATAAGCAAAAGACAAATTTCCTATTTTTCCCCATCTAACCAAACATACTCTTAGATGCAAATTTTTGATGACTTACATTTTATGGCTGTATTTTTTCTGAGATTATATCCTAGTCTATGATTATCGGAAAGGCATTAGCATGTTATCTTTAAAAGCATTCTGAGTGTTAAGAAGGAAAAATCTTAGCAGGAAAGTTCTAAAGCTGGAATAATTTCAAGCACTGGGCAGTTGCTGGCATTGCATGGCCTTCACCAAATGAAGTTCCATTCTTGAAGAGGCATTTCCCCATGTCAAGAAATCAAAGCTCGTGTGGTCCAACCAACAATGGAAAGGATCACAACCTTACACATGTCATTCATGTCACTGCTGAAATGGCGCCTATGGCAAAAGCT
>JAURVB010013236.1:0-11135 GCA_033002965.1 Piper betle | reverse complement strand
CTCCTAGCCAGCTAGGCCCACAATATTATTGTGAAAAATGGCGGGTCGTTACAAGAGTTCTTGAGGAAGTATATGGTTTTTATTCAACAAGAGAGTTTGCTCTCATGTGCCAGATTGATAGTAGTTATTTTCCGGGCCGGTAACGCTCATTACTGACGGTTTTTCTATATATATGTAGGTGAGGAATGCGACCGATGAAAGCTGTCGGGACTGCGGAGGAGCAACACGGAACCACACACACATGTACCTGCCGTGTGTAATTTATAATGATGGTTGTTTAATGCTGTGTGAATGATTGTTAGAATATTTTTTGCCTTGATGAATTGCCTGTCATGAAATGAATGGATAGATGTGAATGAGCAGGGAGCCTTGGAGTTCAGACTCGGCTCAGGTGAAAACAAATGAGAGGGTGATTGATTGCCTTGGTAGATTGTTATGTTTTATCGTATTTTGATAAAATATTTACATGCCCTTGTTGTGGACAGGTTGGCCCCTATTCTTTTGGTTTCTCATTTATTTTTTTGTCTTGTCTTTGCTTGCACGACATGGCATGCATGTAGGACTCTGTTAGAATCCAATTGTTCCCATTCATGCATTTCATATTTGCATCTCCATCTTGAGACGCCGAATCTAGTAGATTAGCGAACGGTTCGGTCGCCGGTGACATTTCCAAGTCGGTTCACGGGTGAGCCGAAACGGAGTGTTATAACAGTGGTATGAGAGCCTACTCTTGGCATATGTTCTCTAATACCGACAGTGGTATCAGAGCTAACACTTGGTGATTAGGATGGTAGATGCATACAGGTTACATGTGTGCCGAAGCTGCTCCGAGCTGTACCGACAAGTATTTTTCTGTCTTTATGTTTTTGTTCACAGATTTTCTTACCTAACAGTGGCGTGATAGGGTGAGTAGATTAGAGTAGGGTACACAAACAGGATGGTGACACAAACCCGTCAGACGCAGATCAGGACCCCATCGCCTCCAGTAGTCAGACATCGCCTCCAGTAGTCAGACAGGATAGTCCCAACCATGGTCACATTCACACAGCTTCCAGTCGACCTAGGACCACCATGCCACCAGCAGAGACGAGTGTACCGGTATTAGCTAGTCGTCGTGTAGAGAGCCATGCAGAGACAGTGGAAGTGACATTGTAACGACCTAGCCCAAAGTGCAACGTAATGGGCTAAGTCATTTCTTTTAAATGGGTACCCCGGAAGTTAAAGATCTATAGTCCATTCCCACTAATAAATAGGATCTTCTCCCAGTAGGTATTAGATGTGGGACTAAGTTGAGGGATCTCACAATCCACCCACCTTAAGAAATTTCGTCCCCGAAATACCTATTATTGGCCCGTTGCTAGCCCCAGCCCACATCCTTTTTGGCCCGTGACCGGCAGCCTAGCCAATGTTTCTAGTCTTGCCCGTTGCTATCCCCAGCCCGCAACCTTTTTTTTGGCCCGTGACCGGCATTTAGTAGTTTTATTTTGGTAACACCTGGCCAACAAGGCCCACAATATTGTTAAAAATGGTCGGGCCGTTACAGGTGGTATCAGAGCAAGGTTTCCCAAAAGCTCACATCTTATGACTCAAGTACCTTGTTGAAGAGTCCAATATTTATCTTTCTCCAATGGGGTATGTCATTAGTGAATTAGTGGACTCACTAACAAACCTAAGTAATCATTGAAAAAAAAATTTTTTTGAACATAACAGAATGTCGATGGGAACCGCAAAAGGAAGTTTCAGGAGATTTCGTGTCGACTATGTAAAAATTGCAACAAGATGCATTCAGGGTTATGCAGTGAGCCCCGTCGGTGCTACAATTGTGGAAGGACGGGACACATACATAAGGACTGTCGTCAGCCTCCGAAGCAACAACAAGAGCAACCTGAGGTTCCGAAGATATAGTTAATCATGATCATCCTGTTGATGTTATAATATTTCGGGGACGAAATATTTCTAAGTTGGGGAGATTGTAAGAACCATGAAAATATGTGAAAATTTTTATTTCAAGACTTGAACCTAAGTATTATGAAATATTATTTTCGATGAATGGATATGGTTGGTTATCAAGTAGACCGGTCACGGTTCAACGTAAAGCCAAACCCTAACCTTAGAGAAGACGTAAGGCCAAACTCTGGCATTAGGGAAGACGAACCCAACCTAGAGAATACTGATTCATGAACGGATGATGGGGTAAGAGAATTTAATAAAGGGACTCGTTGAACCTAGGGAATACCTATACATGAATAGATGTGAGAATTTAATTGAGGAACTCGTTGAAGCATATATATATAGGAGGAGGGGGTTAGGGAGGAAAGGCAGTCCACTCCTTCTTGCCTCCTCTCCAGTGCCTTTCCATTGTGGTGTAAGTATTTCATACTTCTTCTTAGTTTCTTTTCCATTAGAACTCTTACATGCATGGTTGCAACGCATAAATTCATTAGAAATACCTTGCTAAGTTGCTGGAACTTTTGGTATAAATTGCAATAGGTCTTTGGGTGTTGAGATATTGTATGGTTGCAAATTAGATGGCAGATATGAAATTCACGTTTGACTAGTTTCAAGAAACCCTATTTTTTTAGCCGCACTGTTCAAAATCTAATAATGGACATGTCAGAATGGAACGGACAGTCCATAAATAAATATCGGCCAATAGGGGGTACGATGGAATGGACCCATCGGCTCAACCTAATACAGTGGTACGGTGGAATGGACCCATCGGCCAATAGGGGGTACGGTGGAATGGACCCATCGGCTCAACCTAATACAGTGGTACGGTGGAATGGACCCATCGGCCAATAGGGGGTACGGTGGAATGGACCCATCGGCTCAACCTAATAAGTGGTACGGTGGAATGGACCCATCGGCTCAACTAATAGGGTACGGTGGAATGGACCCATCGGCCAATAGGAGGGTACGGTGGAATGGACCCATCGGCTCAACCGCTAATATAGTGGTACGGTGGAATGGACCCATCGGCCAATAGGGGGTACGGTGGAATGGACCCATCGGCTCAACATAATAAGTGGTACGGTGGAATGGACCCATCGGCCAATAAGGGGTACGGTGGAATGGACCCATCGGCCAATAGGGGGTACGATGGAATGGACCCATCGGCTCAACATAATAAGTGGTACGGTGGAATGGACCCATCGGACCAATAAGGGGTACGGTGGAATGGACCCATCGGCCAATAAGGGGTACGATGGAATAGACCCATCGGCCAATAGGGGTACGGTGGAATGGACCCATCGGCCCAACATAATAGTGGGTACGATGGAATGAACCCATCGGCCAATAGGGGGCACGATGGACTGACCCATCGGCCCAATATTTTATAGTGGCACGGTGGACTAACCCATCAGCCAATAGAACTACAACATAATAGGGGGTACGATGGAATGAACCCATCGGCCAATAGGGGGCACGATGGACTGACCCATCGGCCCAATATTTTATAGTGGCACGGTGGACTAACCCATCAGCCAATAGAACTACAACATAATAGGGGGTACGATGGAATGAACCCATCGGCCAATAGGAGGCACGATGGACTGACCCATCGGCCCAATATTTTATAGTGGCACGATGGACTAACCCATCAGCCAATAGAACGACATCGAGCTTGATCCCGACATGGGTATGTAGGCCAATCAAGATTGTTTGATTTCAGCTCAAATAAGGTAGAATAAAAGTATGATAGGATAGTCAGGTTAGGAGAATGGGTAATAAATGAGACTTCTTTTTATTTTGTTTTGAGTTATAAATGTGGCTATGGGAAATGGTCTAAGACTGTGGGAACCATTATTTTATAACTTATTACTCGGCATTTAGTAGTTTTATTTTGGTAACACCTGGCCAACAAGGCCCACAATATTGTTAAAAATGGCCGGGTCGTTACAGACATTCACCGCAGTTGGAGTAGTCGACAAGTTAGGGATGCTGCGATAGCTTGGCTAGTTGAGGTTCAAATGCAAATGCAGCAGAATCAAGAGGAATTTAGGAGAGAGCTCAGACAGATAGCTCTATCAGTGGCTAGAGCAGAGAAGAGACCAGCCGTGGATGAAGAGGCACAAGGAGAGCCACTAGCGCCCATGGGCCCTTCGCCGCCGCCTCCTCCTCCACCACTACAACAAGGAGCTACCCCTGCAACAGCTCCTCTGGTTGCCCCACTTCAGGCAAGGATGAGACAGGACGCCAGTGGACCCGCAATAGCAGGTAGTGGGTAAACCATAGGAGGGAATGGAGCAGTTGGAGGTGATAGTGTGCCAGTTGGTACGGGATCACAGTTTCCCGTTATGAGCAAGCAGAGGTATCAAATAGATCTATAGGCGTGAGGAGTTTGGAACTGTGGCAATATGAGAGGTTCGTGGAGAATGGCGGACGACCTTTCTTTGGGAAGTTGGATGCGGAGGAGGCATTCCTATGGATATCGTCGACCATAGGAGTGTTTGATAGTATGACATTCCCCGTAGAACACAGAGTGCACGTCATCACAGGCGCATTCCAAGACAAAGCAAGGATATGGTGGAGTTCGGTGCAGAATTCTGTATTTGCTCATCGCTAGCCTCGAGACATCACTTGGGAGGAATTCTGATTGGAATTCGATGGAAAGTATTTTCCACCAGATGTTAGGAGAAGGAAGGAACGAGAGTTCCAGATGTTGGGGCAAGGGTCTATGACAGTAATACAGTATGAGACGAGGTTTAGAGCGTTGGAGAGATTTGCACCAGATTTTGTTCCAACCGAAGTAAGAAGAATAGAGAGCTTCTATGAAGGCCTCCATCATGAGATTCGGATGGCATACTTGGATAGGAAGTTTACTACCCTCGGTGACATAGTGAGAGCTATAGGTTAAGCAGAGCGGGTGATAGCTACACGACCACATCGAGATGTCGACCAGAGGCAGCAACATCCGAGGCCATATCAGCCAGAGCAGGGGGCACAGCAGAGACGACGTGTAGATGCGCTAGTAGCCATGAGAGCCATGGATGGCCAGGTACAAGGTAGCAGAGCCCCATTCTGTCAAAGTTGCCAATGCCATCATTGGGGAGAGTGTAGAGCAAGCATAAATGTATGCTACAACTGCGGTCAGCCAGGCACCGAGCCGCAAAGTGTAGAGTAGGCACTAGGGTTTGTTACAACTATGGTCAGCCAGGACACAGGGCCACACAGTGCAGAGGAGGCACTAGGGCCTGTTACTGTGAGATCCCTCAACTTAGTCCCACATCTAATACCTATTGGGAGAAGATCCTATTTGTAGGTGGGAATGGAATATAGATCTTTAACTTCCGAGGTACCCATTTTAAAGAAATGACTTACCCATTACGTTGCACTTTGGGCTAGGTCGTTACAAATGGTATCAGAGCCGACCTGGTTCCGTGTTAGATGGTGGGATGGACTAGGGACGTTGGCTATGCTGTCGGTCACGGGCCAAAAAGGTCACGGGCTGGGATAGCAACGGGCCAAGAATAGAAATGTTGGCTAGGCTGCCGGTCACGGGCCAGAAAGGACGTGGGCTGGGGCTAGGAACGGGCCATCAATAGACATTTCGGGGATGAAATTTCCTAAGGTGGGTGGATTGTGAGATCCCTCAACTTAGTCCCACGCCTGTTTATAAGTGGGAATAGACTATAGATCTTTAACTTCCGGGGTACCCATTTTAAAGAAATGACCTAGCCCATTACGTTGCACTTTGGGCTGGGTCGTTATATTGTAAGAACCGTGAAAATATGTGAAAGTTTTTATTTCAAGACTTGGACCTAAGTATTATGAAATATTATTTTCGATGAATGGATATAGTTGGTTATCATGTAGACCAGTCATGGTTCAACGTAAAGTCAAACCCTAACCTTAGAGAAGACGTAAGGCCAAACTCTGGCATTAGGGAAGACGAACCCAACCTAGAGAATACTGATTCATGAACGGATGATGGGGTAAGAGAATTTAATAAAGGGACTCGTTGAACCTAGGGAATACCTATACATGAATAGATGTGAGAATTTAATTGAGGAACTCGTTGAAGCATATATGTATAGTAGGAGGGGGTTAGCGACGAGAGGGAGTCCACTCCTTCCTGCCTCCTCTCCAGTGCCTTTCCATTGTGGTGTAAGTATTTCATACTTCTTCTTAGTTTCTTTTCCATTAGAACTCTTACATGCATGGTTGCAACGCATAAATTCATTAGAAATACCTTGCTAAGTTGCTGGAACTTTTTGGTATAAATTGCAATAGGTCTTTGGGTGTTGAAATATTGTATGGTCGCAAATTAGATGGCAGATATTAAATTCACGTTTGACTAGTTTCAAGAAACCCCATTTTTTAGCCGCACTGTTCAAAATCTAATAATGGACATGTCAGAATGGAACGGACAGTCCATAAATAAATATCGGCCAATAGGGGGGTATGATGGAATGGACCCATCTGCTCAACCTAATACAGTGGTACGGTGGAATGGACCCATTGGCCAATAGGGGGTACGGTGGAATGGACCCATCGGCTCAACATAATAAGTGGTACGGTGGAATGGACCCATCGGCCAATAGGGGGTATGGTGGAATGGACCCATCAGCTCAACATAATAAGTGGTACGGTGGAATGGACCCATCGGCCAATAGGGGGTACGATGGAATGGACCCATCGGCCAATAGGGGGTACGGTGGAATGGACCCATCCGCTCAACATAATAGGGGGTACGATGGAATGAACCCATCGGCCAATAGGGGGCACGATGGACTGACCCATCGGCCCAATATTTTATAGTGGCACGATGGACTAACCCATCAGCCAATAGAACTACAACATAATAGGGGGTACAATGGAATGAACCCATCGTCCAATAGGGGGCACGATGGACTGACCCATCGGCCCAATATTATATAGTGGCACGGTGGACTAACCCATCAGCCAATAGAACTACAACATAATAGGGGGTACGATGGAATTAACCCATCGGCCAATAGGGGGCACGATGGACTGACCCATCGGCCCAATATTTTATAGTGGCACGGTGGACTAACCCATCGGCCAATAGAACTACATCGAGCTTGATCCCAACATGGGTATGTAGGCCAATCAAGATTGTTTGATTTCAGCTCAAATAAGGTAGAATAAAAGTATGATAGGATAGTCAGGTTAGGAGAATGGGTAATAAATGGGACTTCTTTTTATTTTGTTTTGAGTTATAAATGTGGCTATGGGAAATGGTCTAAGACTGTGGGAACCATTATTTTATAACTTATTACTCGGCATTTAGTAGTTTTATTTTGGTAACACCTGGCCAACAAGGCCCACAATATTGTTAAAAATGGTCGGGTCGTTACAGTTACAGTTGCGGTCAACTGGGACATAGGGCTGCAACGTGTCCGACTGGCCAGAGCCAGCAGTTGACACTCCCAGCACCTCAGCAAAGACTTGCACTTCCACCTCCCCAACAACAGTCACGGTAGAGTGGCCAACAGGGCCATGGACAATGCCAGAGAGGTGGAGACCAACAACCACCGAGGCGGCAGCAAAGGCGACAAGATCAGAGAGGGTACATGGCTACAGGACTGACTAGGAAGCAGACGGGTAGGGAACAGCCACAGCCACAGTTAGCTCAGAATTAGGCCGCACCATCTGCACCAGGGCAGCAGCAACCAGCAAGGATGTATGCAGCCACCGTAGTAGAGGCCCTTGAGGATACGACGGTGGTGACAGGTACACTCTCCGTAGGCCTTGTACCTTTCACGTGTCTTGTTTGATTCTGGATGTACACACTCCTTCATTTCGTACATGCACACTAATAGGATAGGATATAAGATAGAGGAGTTAGGATATTCACTGTTAGTGTCCACCCCCGCCGGTAGTGTAATAGCTACGGGCGAGTGTTGCGTGATGTCCCTGTTGAGATTCAACAGTGACAGCTTGTAGCTGATTTGATACTATTCAAGCTACAAGAATTTGATGTGATATTTGGGATGAATTGGATGTCCAAGCAAGGAGCAGTGATAGATTGTCGAAGGAAGACTATGACTTTCCGCCATGGAAGGCGCCATTTTTCCTCCAAGGTCAGGGCCGAGACAGGGAGCAAGGATGGATATCCTATCGAGTGCGTGAACAACTGGATGAGGCAGTGAACTGATAATGGCAGCATTAGTTTTGACTGAGCAGAGTGGACCAGGGGAACAGCCGAGTATAGAGGAGATTCCAGTGGTCTGCAAATTTACAGATGTATTTCCTGAGGAGATTACTAGATTGCCGCCAGACAGAGTGGTGGATCTTGCCATCGAGTTGATGCCTGGCACAACCCTAATTTCGAGAGCTCCGTATAGGATGGCACCTCTGGAGCTCAAGGAACTGAAGGAACAGCTACAGACACTGTTGGACCAAGGATTCATCAGACCGAGCGTTTCCCCTTGGGGCGCACCGGTGTTATTTGTGAGGAAGAAGGATGGAAGCATGCGGTTATGCATAGATTACAGGATGCTAAACCATGCAACGGTTAAGAACAGATACCCTCTTCCTCGTATTGATGATTTATTTGACCAGTTGAGCTTAGCAGTTGTCTTTTCGAAGATTGATTTGAGATCAGGATACTACCAACTGAGGATTAGAGCAGAAGACATCCCGAAGACTGCGTTCAGGACGAGATATGGACACTACGAGTTTCTGGTCATGCCGTTTGGATTGACCAATGCTCCAGCAACATTTATGGACTTGATGAACAGAGTGTTCAATCAGTACTTGGACCAGTTTGTGATCGTCTTTGTGGATGACATACTGGTATATTCTTCATCTAAGGAAGAACATGCGCAACACCTGAGGATTGTGTTGCAAACACTGAGAGAGCATAGGTTGTATGGGAAATTTTCGAAGTGCAGTTTCTGGTTGTCAGAGGTGAATTTTCTCGGCCACATCATCTCAACATCAGGCATCTCAGTGGATCCAGCTAAGATAGAGGCAGTAGTGCAGTGGGAACAACCGAAGACACCTACGGAGGTTCGGAGTTTTCTGGGATTGGCTGGATACTACAGACGGTTCATTCAGGACTTCTCTTCCATAGCAGCCCCTCTGACGCGACTGACTAGGAAAGAGGAACAGTTCATATGGACAGACGAATGTGAGCGGAGTTTCAGGATGCTAAAGGAGAGGTTGACTTTGGCGCCTATCCTCGCATTGCCTGAGGGACATGAGGATTTTGTAGTGTATACTGATGCCTTATGTAACGACCCGCCATTTTTCACGATATTGTGGGCCTAGCTGGCCAGGTGTTACTCACAATTAAGTAAATATGACTAACATTTTTTATTTAACAAAAACATATATAAAGATCCCACAGTCTTGGACCGTTTCCCAGCAGCCACACTTATTTCTCAATTAAATAAAAAAAGGAGTCCTCATATTTATTTTGCTCCATACTCTGGATGTCAATCACCTAATCTCGTATCTGCATACCTGCGGAGGCAATTCCGCGTTAGTGATTACAACACTAAGTAGTATAATAGATAAAACAAGACAAGTACATTCCACTATTTCCTTATGTTTATTTTAATATGCGGTGGAGCGATTCCGCTATACTCCAAAACAATGCGGAGGAGGTATCCGCTGTGATCCGCACACCCCGGCCGTAGCCTTTTTGTGGGGAGGCTACCACTACCGTCTCCAGTGCCAGTGCCTCGCACACCCCGGCCGTAGCCTTTTTGTGGGGTAGCTATCACTGCACTCGGGTGATTGCTATGCCCCGTTTGTGGGGAAGCTCTCACTACCAATTCTAGTGCCAGTGCCTCGCACACCCCGGCCGTAGCCTTTTTATGGGGAGGCTATCACTGCACTCCAGTGCCAATGCCTTGCACACCCCGGCCGTAGCCTTTTGTGGGGCGGCTATCACTGCACTCAGGTGATTGCTATGCCCCGTTTGTGGGGAAGCTCTCACTACCAATTCTAGTGCCAGTGCCTCACACACCCCGGCCGTAGCCTTTTTATGGGGCGGCTATCACTGCACTCCAGTGCGATGGAGGAATCGCTGTGCCTCACTCACCCCGGCCGTAGCCTTTTTATGGGGTGGCTATCACTACTCCAAAACAATGTCGATGCATTACAAAATTCACGTACATAACACGACCCAGTGTCGGACTGAGTCAATTCATTGACCCCGGTTGCACTCGGTGCATGGTAGTCGAATCTGGGCTCAGGCCGACCTAGGCTACCAACAAGGAAAGTATGATGTTCTATCTATTATACGTACCTGATTTGTGATTACGTCTGACTGTGACCCGTGAACCCTAATACAGTAATGGGGAGGTCGCCTGGGACGGAGATGAGGGATGAAATACTCCCTCCTCCTGCATATATATACACTTCAACCATTCCCTCCATTAAATTCTCATACCCCATCATCCATTGGTATTTCCTAGGTTCAACGACCCCTTCATTAAATTCTCACACCCCATCATCCATTGGTATTTCCTAGGTTCAACGACCCCTTCATTAAATTCTCACACCCCATCATCCATTGGTATTTCCTAGGTTCAACGACCCCTTCTCCTTTTATAAAGAATAAATGACGGCTAGGGTTTGTGGAAGCACCCTTTCACCATAATTCCTTTAACCGGGTAATTGGGTAATTAACACGGTTCACTTAACCTTTTCACTCAACCTCTTAAATGGTATGGTTCACTTTACTAGTTTAAACGGTTAAATGGTATGGTTTACTTAACCGGGTAAAAATACTTAACCGGTTAACTAATACTTTCCACTTGACCGGGTAATTAATAATTAACCGGGTAGCGGGTAAATAATTTAAACAAATTCATGGATACCAACGTTCGATCCCACCGCGTCGAATATATATATATATATATATATATATTCCGGGTCTTTACAATCTCCCCAACTTAGAAATATTTCGTCCCTGAAATATGATAGTATTCCCAAGGACATCCATCTTCGGTATAAGTTCATGTTACAACAATTACACAGATTTTATGCTACAAACAGGTTAGGATATTTTTTGGCCATTTCTTGTTCAGTCTCCCATGTAGCTTCTTCTGATCCCTGATTTCTCCATAATACCTTTACCAAAGGGATCTCCTTGCTACGGAGTGTCTTTGTTTCCCTTGCCAAGATTCGAATAGGGTTTTTCCTCGTAGGTTTTT